>BQNB010029233.1:0-55923 GCA_026074375.1 Tanacetum coccineum | reverse complement strand
TATTTTAAAGGTTTGGTTTCACTTTTGGTCTTTGGTCGAACTAAAATGGCTAAAATACCCCTGTTAACGGACGGTTTTTGTAAAAGAACGGAAAAATCAAGCGATCTAATTGGGCCAACTTTTTAATTCATAAGATTCAATTTGATAGAAAACTCCGAAATGATATAATTCTTTTATTATATAAAAGATAGGTGACTGGCCGTCACTAACCCTTTCAATAAACCATTTTGTAAAGCGCTCTCTTTTGTGTGTACAGTGAGAGGTCAATGATTTTGATGGCGGTGGTACGTAGAGCTACAAAAGTAACATGATAAGAAACTATGTCAGCAAGCCATGAACTCTATTTGAGTGAAGTATTAACTATCATTACAATCTTAACACCAAAAATTCGTAGTTGCGTGTAGTTAGTGTATCGAGTGATCAACACTCAATAGTTTAAAGTTGGTCATATTTTGTCAAGATAGGGTCATGAGCAAAAGTGACATATTTTACACAATAGTTTAGAAACAAGAAAGTGAGGTGATATGATGACTCCTGACTTTGTCTTGATACCAAGTGTGATATAACAGTGAATAAAAACGAGACGAAGACTGATGATGTGAGACGGCGAGTAATGATAGAGATCGAAGAGTAAAAAATGCATCCATATAGTTTAATTTGTTGTTGTTGTAATGTTGTATGTTTATGTTCATTTGATTTAAGTGATCAATGCTACTGTTTCACATCACACAGAGTTATCATGATTCTTTATATAGTCGTTAGCACGGCCATAAAGCTTCACTAGTCTATATATATATATCTATCTATACTATATAATATAATAAGGTTTTGTACAACATTTTTCAGCTTAAGCTTGCAGCATTAAAATCGTAATTTATAAAATACCTTAATTAACAAAGTGTACAAAGTTTTAAGCTTATTAGATGTACACGACACATATACATTTGTAAAATACTTTGAAGCACTAAACCTATACACGACTAATTCTGTTTATACAACCAATTTAAGCTATTGGTATTAAAATTTTACTTAATGAGGTGATGTGGATTAACATATTTAGATCATTAGTACAATACACTTTATGCACTATATTTAAGCTTCAAAACACCATTAGATAACTTCTCAAGCACATTTTGAACCGGCTATTTTTGTTAACCCATTAATATCATTAATATCATTCATTCATTCGGTTTCAATTCTGCAATTCAAAATCATCTCTACAATTCAGTTTCAATTCTTCAATAATCTCACAAATAAAAAAACGCACAAATGATTTCTATTACACACTTATTAAACATCATCATCCATTACACACTGATTAATCAATCAAGCAAAAAGTATTGGTTACATCAATCTGCCGGTAATTAGTTTGGTGTCAACATTGACGAATTGGTAACCATACATTTAACTTTAATATATAGGATTTCGAATCATTAGTTGCAAATTACGATTATTTTTGTTTTGATTCAGATATATGACAATTGTGATGTTTGAATGTTGTTGTTAGGATGTGCGATTTAAATGATGATTCACATGTTTTAATTTTGTTTGACTCACATTCATGTGTTTATTTATTGGTTATGTGCAGCTACGATTTGATTTTTGGGGGTTCGCGCAATTGCAACAGGTAGCCGATTTAGTTTTTTTTATCTATTTGTATACTGGATATAATATTGTTTTCTCTCAAGGTTAAGTCAGGAATAAGATACAACAAGTACATTTGTACCAGTGATTTCTATGTTGTCTAACATGAAAGAATTGGTAAGTAACAAATTTAATTATAATATTTATGGTTTGGAATTACTAAAAAAACACTTTATATTAGTATGATAAATTTCTTTTTTATTATGCAGGTTTAATTTGATTACGCATCTGAACATTTGTAAGTTAAGAGGCAAGCTAGTCAATAATCATTTTCACTTTAACACATACACTTTCTCTCTCTAGAAAATCTCTCTATGTGTTCTCTCTCTAGAAACTAGCCCAATCACAAGAATCATCACCGTGTTATGAATTAAACGATCCTACAACCTTTTATGGTATTTTAACTTTGAAATATTCAGGTAATAACATCATTTCTTAAAGGTTGCATAAGATATTTTGTTTGTTTTATAAATAAGTATTGAACTTCACGATATGAGTATATGAGATGGTTCATCCTGTTTTTCTTTTAGCATGAAGAGAAAAATATCTTTACAAGCAAACACAACTCACTACAAAGTTGACTATAAGATTGTCCCATTTGACCTGAAATTTGATTCTTTTATGTCTGAGTGATAATTTTTCTTTTGATTTTGCATGTTCAATTCATTCAAAGCATCAATATTTTGTTTATTTAAAAGAACCGTTCAATTATCATTATGCATGATTGAGGTTAACATGGTTCTTTGATGAGCTCTAATTGTGTAAGTTTTAATTTATCTTCCTTTTGATTAGTTTAATGTGTTAATTTGGTGCTTCTTAACTTTACATTGATTATTAATTTTTATAGCTTATTTTGATATGGATGCTCAAATCATGTCTGCAGAAGTTGATTCGATAACCACGGATGTGGAAAAATAAAGGAGTATATCACGTCAAATGACATGTAAGTGTACTTCTTTTCTTATACAAAATGTCTATGACGTATGTGCTTTCTATATTGATGAAACATCTATTCAATTCTATTCTTTTTAAACAAAAAAACATCCAAACACTTATTGGTTCTGATCTATATATAACCAGAAAAGCATATAGCTGATTAATAGTTAGAAGATCATTAACATTTTATTGGTGATGAAATGGGTAAAACGGGATAAAATGGTATAAAATAAAATGGGTGGTTGAAAGGGCAAACAATGACCTCACTTATTTCAATAAGAATATTAGATTGTTTTTTAAGATTACACGGTTTGCAAGTACCAGTGGTTTTGACATACATGGATATCTTATTGCTTTCTCTATTTGAATTTTGTAACACATCAATAGTTGGGTGCTTTGAAATCATTACACATTGAAGTGTGAATACATTTTCATCCATTTATACATTTGCTAAGTATTTCATCATGGCCTTGAAATGAAATCCATTATGCTAATTTGAAATCACTACACATGTGCAGAGTTTGTTGAATGTTGGCTGATTATCATAATATTAATCGCGTGAATCCGAATTTGAATAATTTGTCTAGAAGCTGCCAGGTACCACTCTTTTATTCTATGATTATGGATTTATATAGTTTTGAAATCTTGTGCTTTTGATGGTCGATATGTGTGATTTTATGTAACGGGTCTGTATGGGTGATTTAGTATAACGGGTCAATATGGGTGATTTTGTGTAACGGGTCGATATGTGTGATTTTGTGTAACGGGTCGATATGGGTGATTAAGGTATAATGGGTCAATATGAGTGATTTTGTGTAGCGGGTCGATATGGGTGATTTTGTGTAGGGTAGTTTTTTGTAACGGGTCGATATGGGTTATAAGATGCTTAAATATATGCGCTTCTGGACATAGTGTTTGGATTTGTGTATTCTGTGAAAGTTGAGATTTATAAAGGTTTTATACATAAAATGATGGTAAAACGGAAATTCAATTTCACGTAAAATAAGCACATCGCAATAAAGGAGCTTGTGCTTATTAGAATATGAACATTTAAGCAAATAAGCATAAGCAATTTGGATAACACAAAATTGCTTCAAGCATATAAACAAAAATGGTAAGCAATCCCAAACACCACCTTATCTAATAAGAATATTAGATTGTTTTTTTAAGATTACACGGTTTGCAAGTACCAGTGGTTTTGACATACATGGATATCTTATTGCTTTCTCTATTCGGATTTTAGAACACATCAATAGTTGTGTGCTTTGAAATCATTACACATGCGCAGAGGTAATACATTTTCATCCATTTAAACATTTTCTAAGTATTTCATCATGGCCTTGAAATGAAATCCATTATGCTAATTTGAAATCACTACACATGTGCAAAGTTTGTTGAATGTTGGCTGATTATCATAATATTAATCGTGTGAATCCGAATTTGATTAATTTGTCTGCTCATATCTTTGGAGTATATGATGGTCATGGAAGCTGCCAGGTACCACACTTTTATTCTATGATTATGGGTTTATATAGTTTGCAATCTTGTGCTTTTGATGGTCGATATGTGTGATTTTGTGTAACGGGTCCGTATGGGTGATTTTGCATAACGGGTCAATATGAGTGATTTTGTGTAACGGGTAGATATGTGTGATTTTGTGTAACGGGTCGATATGGGTGATTAAGGTATAACGGGTCAATATGAGTGATTTTGTGTAGCGGGTCGATATGGGTGATTTTGTGTAGGGTAGTTGTTTGTAACGGGTCGATATGGATTATAAGATGCTTAAATATATGCGCTTCTAGACATAGTGTTTGGATTTGTGTATTCTGTGAAAGTTGCGATTTATAAAGATTTTATACATAAGATGATGGTAAAATGGAAATTCAATTTCACGTAAAATAAGCACATCGCAATAAGGAGCTTGTGCTTATTAGAATATGAACATTTAAGCAAATAATCATAAGCAATTTGGATAACACAAAATTGCTTCAAACATATAAACAAAAATGGTAACCAATCCCAAACACCACCTTATATATAATTCTTGCTTTTAGGAAAGGAGTATAATTAATGAGCCGTTGTGAGTTCTTTGACGTTTGCAAAAATATGGAGCTTTTCATTTATCTAATTTTGTTTGCCTGCACAATCCCGTATTTTGGCCATGGATAGCAGATAAGAGACACTCCATAAATGACGTCCTTGGATAGGTACTTGTGTATGTGAATTGAAACTATTTAAGGTTAGTTTTTATTATATCATTATGATGAACAATCATGTGTGTATATATTTACAATAGGTGGATAAAATGTTTAAATAAGCAACCCATTAAGTTTCACCGCTAGAATGGTTTTTTAACGGGTCGATATGGGGTAAACCCATTACGTTTCGCCACTAGAATGATTTTGTATAACGGGTCGTTATGGGTAATTTTGTGTAACGGGTCGATATGTGTGATCTTGTGTAACGGGTCGATATGGGTGATTTAGTCTAACAGGTCTATATGGGTGGGTTTGTATAACGGGTCGATATGGGTGGTTTTGTGTAACGGGTCGATATGGGTTACGAGTGATACATAAAAGCGTTGAGTATGTGAAACTGAAAGAAGTAGCTAAGTCTGTAAAAAGCATTGATTATGTAAAAGGCACAAATGACGTTGACATGTCAAATCATGGAGAATTAGTTTTGAATTTTTTGCATGCCATTCACGCAGCTGAAAATAGGTTGGTGGATTTGGATGTACGTATTTATTTTGAAAAGAAGTGGATGATGGAGGCAAGACATTTATTTTGTTAATTGAACTGTAAACAATGAGATACTACTAAAATCTTTTCTCTGCTATTGTTAGATATCATTTATATGTCTGATTGACGCTTGAAATTTGGATTGTGTAGCAACTTTTCTGGAAAAATACGAAAATGAGCTAAAAGACGCAAGAGCACGAGGACTAATGTATGCTGAACGGCTGACCATTTCTGTGAGAGTTTATGTTCAATGTCAACAAATATGTAGAACCATATAAATGATATATGTTTTATACCATTTTTTAAATTTGCTTTACTCTTATAAAAAAGTCAAGTGTCATTGGAAAGCAATAAAGATACATTTTGATTGTTGTGGTTTATACTGGAACAAGGAAACATAATCTAAAGAGAAAATATTGATAGGGTCTTTTCTACAAAAAGTTAAGTGTTTGATCTTTGGAAAGCAACATAGTTTTTCAGCTGAATGCACATACTTTTATCTATTATATGTCTATTTATAAATGATGAAATGACTTACTTAAGTTGCGACGACATAGATAAAACCAAACGGTTCACCATGAATCTATTTTCTCACCACAATTTATCAAGTTATTGAAGTTCGCAGGTGTTCCAAACCACAGACGTGCGATGAAAGTAGGAGTCCCGATAATGTTATTGAGAAATATTGATCAAGCAATTGATTGAACAACTGTTCCAAATCACAAACTTGTGTTAAAAGTAAGACGCTTATTTATTTAATTGTTATAAACTCAAATGTTTATCTAATAATTCACTTATCATCTGGTTATTTCTTTCATATATTAACAGAACCTATTTACATCCGGTATTTTTCTTACTTTATTTATGCATATAACTTCTTACAAAATAGATTCTTTAAAATACACCCGGGGTTACACGGGTCTTTAAGCTAGTATGTATATATAAATAATAAGGTTTTGTACAACCTTTTTAAGCTTGCAGCATTAAAATCGTAATTAAGAAGATACCTTAATTAGCCAACTGTACAATAGTTTTATGCACCAATTTTATAAACGACTTCCATTGCTTTTGTACAACTTTTTAAGCTTATTGCATTAAAATCGTAATTAATAACATACCTTAATTACCAAACTGTACAATAGTTTTATGCACCAAAGTTGTACACGATACGTATACTTTTGTACAATATTTTTGAGCTTCTTGCATTAAAATTGTAATTAATAAAATACCTTAATTAGCAAAGTGTACAAAGTTTTAAGCTTATTAGTTGTACACTACACATATACATTTGTACAAACTTAAAAAGCTCTTCACATAAGCTTATTAATTGTACACAACACATATACAGTTGTAACTTAACAAAGGAAAGTTTTAAAAGTTTAATTACGTGTCTTCAATTGTACAAACATTTTAAGCTATTTGCATTAAAAATATAATTAATGTAATTATGTGGATTACCATGTTTAGCCGATATGTACAATACTCTTATGCAGTACATTATGTTACACGTTTCTTATCTATCTCCTTATGGCATTCTTCCTCTACACGACTCAATTCATCCTATTTTTGTTAACCCATTAATACTACAATTTAATTCACAATTCAAAATTCAAAACAATTCCTTCTTAAATCGGTTACACTCTTGAACCACAATCAGTTACAATTCCCCACAAAGCAATCAATCTGTGCATTCTTTAACACCACCAGACAATAACCCTCTTTTTTCAATAATGTCTTCTAAAATAAAATCAAATCTGTTTGCAAACAGTGCATGCATTAATATCGCCGATTAAAAAAACACAAAAATAGTTTCGATCGGGTCCATATCTTTGATTCAACCATTTGCACATCACAAAATTGGTAATTATCTCATTTATTCAATTCTTTTTTTAGGGTTTAGAATTTGTTATACATGATGGTTTTATATAATCAATTTGTAATTTATGTTTAATTCAGAATCGTCTCCAATTCAGTTTCAATTCGAAACCATAACTTTCAGGTATTGATTTTGTTATTTTGTGTTAATTTAAGTTTTCGCAAAATTCATTCAACTCAACCAATTCAAAAGGTATGTGCCTTTTGAGTTTACATATTAGGTGTTATGATTGTTTTCTTCTTTTTATTTTTTCGTTTTACAGATTAGGTGTTATGAATCCATCAATTCAACCAATTTTAAAAAAGGTATGTGTCTTTTGAGTTTATTGTCTATTTGAAAAGTATCTACATACGGTGTTTGATAAATTTGAAAGTGTTTGAATTATTATATAAATGTCTAATTGAATTATTATATAAGTTTGAAAGTGTTTGAGATTTTGATGTTGAGAGATAACAATAACATTTGTTTGTTGCATTACTATTTGCTATGATCACTTTCATGAACGTATGGAATATTGTATTGTTCAAGAAATTGGCAATAGATTTTAGATTATAGAAACATTTGCAATGAAAAAAAGTTTTATAATCTAAATTGGCTGACTTGCTCGACCCGTGGACTGTAAAGATGATTTGAAGTGTGTTACCTACGTGTTTGGAAATATATTTTAGTTAGGTTAATGTGTAGTTTTGCCTTTTTAGGTTATGAAGCGATATGCTATAAATGGTGATTTCGCTTAAAGATCTAATATTAAGCTAAAATGCTCAATACATACCACAATAGTACACATGATCATAATCATGTATACACCATCTTGCTGATTACACAATCTACTAAATTATCTCCAATTGTTTTGGATTAAAGGATTTGAGTAGGTCAATGGGTTCATACCAAGTGTACTCAAACTTTATTAAAAAGGTGAAAATTCTTCTCAATAGTAGTGGTGGCAAAATGGTGGCTTTGATTCTTTTAGAAGTGAAAAGTTATTGTTGAAACTGAAACCAGATAACCTTTAATGCATGTCTAAGCAAATCGGGTTTGAAAAATAACCTGCAACTTTTGCTACAACTTGCTCCCGTTGCTATTGGGCAATTGAGTTTGAATTGAACTATTGTTAATGTGAAGGTGGATACGTGTTTTGACACATTAAAAAAATAAGCTTATGGTTAAAAGTAGTTCTTAACAAAGGGTAACGAGGCCGTCTATTTTTTATATATGATTTTAGCTGGAATGTCAAATATTTGGATTTATGTTTTTAAATGGAACATTTTTTGTAGGTCCGTTTGTTCAGATATAAAGAGCGAAATTTGAGAGATGAGATACATAGACAGAGTTATGGGTTTGATACTGATTTTACCTTTGTCCAAGGCATTTTTTTGGACTAGATGGATGTACAATAAGGTATGTTGTTTTGCACTATGAATATGGTTCACAGTTAATTACATTCTAGAGTCATTTTGTGAGTTAATTGTAAATTTTTCTTAATTTGAAGCGTAGTTGATGTTGAATTTGCTCTACTACTACGGTATGTATAGCGCGTTAAAAGAGTGTTTGCTTTAAAGATACTTCACTAAGGTACCATAAGAACTTCATGTTTAATGCCATTATAATCGTGTATATACACATTCGTTGACTTTAAGAAACGACTAATAGACCAGGAAGTGCGCGGTAGTCCATTTACTAAAATCAACTTGATTTTGGTGATCGCAAGAGTCAATACCTGATGATATCGCTACTCTTATCGGAGGCAAGTGTTTATCAATATCTTGATAATAATATATGATTTTATAAACTAAGATTAATAGATTTTTTTAAGGGTGGTGTTGGGCAGAATGTTTTGAAAGTAATTATCTTCATGACCATGATTATATAAGTTTAAGAAAGTTTAATTTTCTTATAAATGTAGAAAAAGTTGCCAAATCTTTTGTAAATTAAAAATAACCATTCATAATCAGATCTTCATGTAAACATAACTGTTATAGGGGGTGTTTGGCACTGTCTTTGAAAGTTATTTATCTCATTTATGATGTCATGGTATTGTGAAAATTACACTTATTATATGATTTGTTTCACTAAAAAAATACTTGAGATCCCACTATAGAATTTGAATCCATAAACATGTGTCAAACATATTAATAGCCAAACTTATGGGAATATAAGTAAAGTTTAAATAATTGATTTTAGAGTTACAGGTTGAAGATGTCGTTGTAAGACTTCTGAAATAGGTTAAGGTTGGAGGTTGTATTTTCCAATGCTTTCATGTTACTTAGCAATAGCACTGTGTGCGATTAGGTGCCACTAAGCATTTAGGGACAACGGGTTTGGAAGTTTCTTTTCATTACCTAAGTTAAGATATGCCTAGAGATTATGCATTCGTGCATTTAGGTATTTACATGTAAGAGGTATTTCTTTTCAATCGAGTCGTTATTTTTAACCTTTGGTTACTTTTCAGAAACTACATGGTTAAAGTGTAATATGTAGCGACTCTTACATCGTCGATTTAAAAAAATTATAATAAATAAGCTATTTCGGGTGGGGGACGATTTTGTTGTGCGAGCGTATCATTGGTATTAGCAATTGTTCCTAATCATTAGTAATAAACATATACACACTCATATGTTCCAAACCCTATAAGTGAGACTCATTTGACCCGTTTCATGTTATCTTCATTTTTTAGTTCACTCATTTGACATGTTTGGAATAAGACAAGTAAATGACTCATAATCCAACTTAATATTAACTAAAGTTTTTAAGTTTCTATAAAAACTTTGAAAGTCACTGAATTAGACTTTGACACTATTGTCATAAGTAAAGCATGAGCATCAGTTTTAGACGCACTAAAACATTCGAATGATCAAATCACATTAGTATACTTCTGAATATTGTTTGAGAAATAGAGAAAAATGAATATTTTGGAACTAAAAAATTATAAAAATACACCTGATGAACAAGAAGAGTTTGAAAGTTTTGGTTGCGTAGATAGACACAAAATATGTGAGAGTTGCAGGGCACATAAGATTCGCTTATATTAGACCTATGGCACGTTTAGTGTGATTATGCCATGCTTTTGAGTTTTGACAACCAAACACTACCTTGTGTATCATGTTAATACAAATGAACCAGAAGAACTAAAGTGTGTTTTTTATAATGTGTCTATATTTAATTACTTTGATCTACAAATATGTGGTTTAGGTATGTCATGATAGGGAGACCATTAAAGCTGAAGCAACCTATGACACTATGACACGGGGTTACACAAGGTGCACTAAAAGGGTGGTGAGACTCAACAACATATTAATGGTTAGCTGGTGCAGTTAATACGAACTTGGTTGATGTTGTGGTTCTATGTAATGAAGAAGTTAAAGTTAATGGTGAGTCTGGTGCAGTTAAAGTTTTTTTTTTTGGAACGGCAATTTGTGGCTACATGGCCCCTAGCTCAGAAGGCGTAGCGAGCCCACACAACCAGGTTGGATCCAGCCCAGAAGGCAATGGCACCCTTCCCTTTACACACGCGGGAGGAAACCCCTATCGCCCTTGACAAGACTCGAACATGAGACCTTGCCTAGGAGGGTAAAACCTCCATACCATTGGACCAAATGCCCGTTTGGTGCAGTTAAAGTTAAAAGGTTAGTGGCGTTGTTAATATTGATTTTGGCCAGGCTTTCATTGCTTCTCTTTTAATTTCGTCAAATAGACCCACTAATTACATGACATACATTTATGATTTGTAAGTGTATGCCATGCAATCATTACTATAATTTTTGTGTGTATAATAAATATATGGTTGAATGTAATTGATATGATTCATAATAACTTTTATAATGAATCATTTTGTCTCATCTATGTTTAATTATTGTGAATTATTGTATTAAATAATGGCTCAGAATATTCCTTGGCATATGCCATGGTTTATTCCCTAGAATATGCCAGATGCCAAAGCATATGCTTTATGCCAAAAGCATATTCTTAGTTTATTCCTTTTCATTCGGCCTATAAAAGGCTTGTAATATCAGTTGTAAAAGATCATCGAAAACCACCATCACTACTACTACCACCACCCTTGTAATATCAAGCTTCCGCAGTATTTTAATAAAAAGGTGTGTTTTAAGTAATACTTGTACTTTAAAGTTTTAGTTTTTGAGCTTTAATACAAGATAAAAATTCCTGGCAACGTAATTTTCATCTTGGTATCAGAGCTTTGAATCAAAACGTTCTTAGCTCTATGGAAGGCTAAACCCTTCAGGTATATTCAGGAAAAGCAGTAAAGGTATTATTTTATCAATAATTCGTATTTCTACGGTAACATATCTATTAAAAATTTCATAAAACCACTTGTTTTTGATAAAAGACAGCGCAATTGCTTCTTTATAAAAAGTACCGTAAGAGACGGGAAAAGTTTGAAGTTAACCGTTTGGTGAATCTAAAACAAGTTTGTAAATTTATCCTTTGAAGTTTTTAATGTTATGTCCGATCACTTTGAGCAAGAAATATAGTATTGGTACGATAATTCACGAACTGTAGATCATGAATATATCGTTTTTAACGAAACTAGTCCTAAACCCACATCAACTGATTTAGCTAATAATCTAGCTTGTATTTATAATCGTTTAAATCTATTTTCTAAGGTAGCACTCAAAAATTACAAAAGTATTTTTGAAAAACAAAAAGAACTTGAGTCTAGAGTCCAAAATTGTCAAGAAAAGCTTGAATCTTGTGAGGAATTACAGAGAAAAACACAGAGTGAAACCAGAGGATATTACTTTTGACCATAGGCCTGGGTCTGCTGGTAATACTAGCATTACTCCAGATTCTGTCCATGCCGGTGGTAGAGTCCACTGTGAGTTGTAATACTCACCATATCCTCCATTGAATATTTTACTTTTCCCTTGAGGATAACCAAACTGATAGTCTGGCCTATAGAATGGTTGTGGATTCTGTTGTACCGGTGGATAGACTGGTGGCCCCATGATTGAATCATGTGGGGGTTGATAGCTTTGGGTTGATTCTATTTGTGAAGATGAGGATGGGAATGCATGTTCTTTATGTTTCTTGATGATTTGTGCTGCCACTTGTTTGAAATTTCAAAACTTTGGGTAGGGTAAATCATCATCATCATTTTCTTCCTTAGAAAGATAAAGAATTGTATGGTTATGGTTCTCACCACGCTTTGCTGCGAATGGATTTTCCCATTCTGACTCTGATTCCCTCTTCTGTATAGCGAGATTTTCATCCCACTGTGGTAGGTATTCATCAAGAAATTCTTGCTGATTTTGTGCAAGTCGTTCTTGTATGACAAGAACCTTTCCGCCACTTCGTTCATCATCATCCCAATCACTCCTTTCTTCTAAAATAGTTACCTTTCCTGGGGTAACTGAATTCATCTCCCCAACCAGTTGCTGCAATCTCTTCTATTAGGGTTGTGCCTGGTGGTACATCATACCTGACATAATAATCCCATTTTCCAGATGGTTCCCCAAGTGTTGACCATTTTTCTCATGACTTTTGCCTTTATCGTTTTGGTTTGTTAGATCGCCTAACTTTATTTAATGGTTCTTCTTCTAGGATTCTTGCTTCATTTAAGCAATTTTCATAGAAACATACGTCATAAGAGATATGTTCTTCTTGAGGAGTTTGTAAGCAGCTTCCTATGAAGTGTTCTTCGTCTTCATCCAAGTTATCATTTCTTATTACTTCTCGGTCATGCTGATCAACTAAGTATCTTGGTGGTTGAGGTGTTTGCCGCTATCTTTCAAATCGGAGACTTACCGATCTAGTTAGCCTTTCATTTACTGCAACCCTTGATGGGACACGTACTAAAGTTTGCTCAGGTGGCTTTAGATGCCAGCTCATTCCTTCTAACTCTTTTATACTCCTTCTTTCACCAGGAATTGTTGTGATGCCAGTTGTGGTGATATGCTCTGGCATCTGGCATATTCTAGGGAATACACCATGGCATATGCCAAGGAATATTCTGTGCCGTTATTAATTTTGATACATTGGCCGACAACGACTTTAACTTTAATAATTAGACATAAAGATGGCCGGTATTTTTGAGATAATTCACATGCAGGCCCTTCGAGCATCTGGACAACAAGGAACGGGATGATTCAATTTTAACTCTTGTAAAGTTGATTGGTAATTTTCCTAGTTTTTGGACTTGTAGTGGCGTTCCCAGAATAATGAACTCCTATCTCTATGCAAGGTCTTGCAATATGAGTGTTTCCCAGTGGTGGAAACTCTTCTCTAGAAAGATGGACTTTTGCTTCTTCTTTCTTCTTCTGCAACTGAGCTTTAAGCTCTCTTATTTCTTCATCTTTTTGTTCTTCAAGCCTTTCCTTTTCAATGCATAATCGAAGATTTATTTGATTTTCACCAACACACAAAATTCTTTGCTCAGAGTAATGTTCATATACTCTGTGTCTTGCTGTACTTCTATTGTTTGAATAGAGTACTTCTGCTGGAACAAGATTTGCTCTCCTTTCTCTTGATATTTCAAGCTGTCTTTCTGTGTCTACAGCTGTTTCAAGAGTTCGATTGTAATTATTCCTTCCAAACACTCTTCTTGTTGTTCTAGCTACTTGATGCCTATTTCGGGCCATTCGTCGATAGCCGCGGATTTGATCTTCTTGAGTTGGCAGTTCTGTTTGTGTTTGTGTAGAACTTCTGTTGAGGATGCTTGGTCTTCTGGAAGTCATTTCTTTGACTCCTTCTCAAACTGTTCTTTAAAGATTTTATTAGGATCTTCAAAGACTTGTATTTTTCCGTCTATTCTTTTCAAAGGGAATTTTCCACTATGGAGAAATTATCAAGTCTTTTGGCTAGGCTTGATATTGAGACTTCAAGGTCAGCGAGCTGAACTTCTTTTTCTATTATCGTATGAATTTCTTGCTTGAGCTTGTCAAACTTTTCTTTGAGCTCAACTAATTTCTGACTTTGCTTAGTGGCCAAATAAAGTAAAGTGTTATTTTGTTTTATAACAGCGTTTACTTGAACAGCGAATCCTCCTTTGTAATCAGATGTTTTTGCAAAACCAACTGCTGGTGATTCAAGGTCTTCAGTAGCTTGTATAGCTTCTTGATATTCAGTTGTTGCCTTTTGATTGGCAAGACTCATCCGGTGATGAGCTTCTTGACTTCGTGAAGAAGGTGTTCAACCTTCTGGATCTTTTGATTAAGATCTTCTGTTAGTCTAAGGGCTTCTTTTTCGACTAACTTTGGTTGCTCAGCTATTTCTTGAACAAGGTTCAAGACTTCTCTTTTAGTGAGTGGTTTGGACTGTTGGATCTCAGTTGAGATTTGTTGAAGGCTTTTTCTGGTTTCACTCTGTGTTTTTCTTAGTAATTCCTCACAAGATTCAAGCTTTTCTTGACAATTTTGGACTCTAGACTCAAGTTCTTTTTGTTTTTCAGAAATACTTTTGTAATTTTTGAGTGCTACCTTAGAAAATAGATTTAAACGATTATAAACACAAGCTAGATTATTAGCTAAATCGGTTGATGTAGGTTTAGGACTAGTTTCGTTAAAAACGATATATTCAGGATCTACAGTTCGTGAATTATCGTACCAATACTGTATTTCTTGCTCAAAGCGCTCGGACATAACATTAAAAACTTCAAAGGATAAATTTACAAACTTGTTTTAGATTCACCAAACGGTTAACTTCAAACTTTTCCCGTCTCTTACGGTACTTTTTATAAAGAAGCAATTGCGCTGTCTTTTATAAAAAACAAGTGGTTTTATGAAATTTTTAATAGAAATGTTACCGTAGAAATACGAATTATTGATAGAATAATACCTTTACTGCTTTTCCTGAATATACCTGAAGGGTTTAGCCTTCCATAGAGCTAAGAATGTTTTGATTCAAAGCTACTTTGGGTATGGCAAATCATCGTTTTCTTCTTCTTTAGAAAGATGAAGAATTGTATGGTTCTCACCACGCTTTGCTGCGAATGGGTTTTCCCATTCTGACCCTAATTCTTGCTTTTGTATGGCGAGATGTTCGTCCCATTGTGGTAGGTATTCATCAAGAAATTCTTGCTGATTTTGTGCAAGTCTTTCTTGTATGACAAGAACCTTTCCACCACTTCGCTCGTCATCATCCCAATCACTTCTTTCTTCTAAAATAGTTACCTTTCCCGGAGTAACTTCATTGTCTGAGAATTCATCTTCCCAACCAGTTGCTGCAATTTGTTCTATTGGGGTTGTGTCTGGTAGTGCATCATACTTGACATAATAATCCTATTTTACAGATGGTTCCCCAAGTGTTGACCATTTTTCCCTTGACCTTTGCCTTGATCGTTTTGGTTTGTTAGATCGCTTAACTTTATTTAATGGTTCTTCTTTTTTTTTTTTTTTTTTTTTTTTTTTTTTTTTTTTTTTTATTTTTTTTTCTGGGATTCTTGCTTCATTCAAGCAACTTTCACAGAAACATACGTCATAAGAGAATGTTCTTCTGCGGAGCTTGTAAGCGGGTGGAGGGGGGCAGATTCCTATGAAGTGTTCTTCGTCTTCATCCAAGTTATCATCTCTTGTTACTTCTCGATCATGCTGATCAACTGAGTATCTTGGTGGTTGAGGTGTTTGTCGGTATCTTTCAAATCGGAGACTTACCGATCTATTTAGCCTTTCATTTACTGCAACCCTTGATGGGATACGTACTGAAGTTTGCTCAGGTGGCTTTAGATGCCAGCTCATTCCTTCTAACTTTTCTATACTCCTTTTTTCACCAGGAATTGATGTGATGCCAGTTGTGGTGAGGTGATCCACAACAGTTTCCACGTTATATTGGAAATCCCATATAACTGGATTTGATAACCTGCTTGTTAAGGCCCATTTTTATCAGTAAGTTATTTCACCCACCTTGCAAGTTCTTAACCCATGAGTCTGTATAGCACTTATACATGATTGTGGAATGTCATTTGACACGTAGAATCATACAGGGAATGTATATACTTACTGCGTTCCTGCGTGAGGTCTACTTCCATGGTTGTAATAATTTGTCGGCTATCTTCCCATCTAGTGTCTCGGAGGACAACTAGAGCATTTGTTCCGGCACTTCTCCGGTGGAGTGCGTGTAGCCTTATCATGAATATCCCCAAGTGGATATGCTGAAGTCCTGAATTTCTCAGGCTTTCATAAGACTCTTCATTGCATAATCGAAGATTTATTGTTTTCACCAATACACAAATTCTTTATCAAGTCTTTTGGCTAGGCTTGATATTGAGTCTTCAAGGTCAGCGGGCTGAACTTCTTTTTCTTTAATCGTATGAATTTCCTGCTTGAGCTTATCAAACTTTTCTTCGAGCTCAACTAACTTCTAACTTTGCTTAGTGGCCAAATAAAGTAAAGTGTTATTTTGTTTTGTAACAGCGTTTACTTGAACAACCAATCCTCCTTTGTAATCAGATGTTTTTGCAAAACCAACTGCAGGTGATTCAAGGTCTTCAGTGGCTTGTATAGCTTCTTGATATTCAGTAGTTGCCTTTTGATTAGCAAGACTCATCCAGTGATAAGTTTCTTGACTTCGTGAAGAAGGTGTTCAACCTTCTGGATCTTCTGATTAAGATCTTCTGTTAGTCTAAGGGCTTCTTTTTCGACTAACTTTGGTTGCTCAGCTATTTCTTGAACAAGGTTCAAGACTTCTCTTTTAGTGAGTGGTTTGGACTGTTGGATCTCAGTTGAGATCTGTTGAAGGCTTTTTCTGGTTTCACTCTGTGTTTTTCTCAGTAATTCCTCACAAGATTCAAGCTTTTCTTGACAACTTTGGATTCTAGACTCAAGTTCTTTTTGTTTTTCAGAAATACTTTTGTAATTTTTGAGTGCTACTTTAGAAAAGAGATTTAAACGATTATAAACACAAGCTAAATTATTAGCTAAATCGGTTGATGTAGGTTTAGGACTAGTTTCGTTAAAGACGATATATTCAGGATCTACAGTTCGTGAATTATCGTACCAATACTGTATTTCTTGCTCAAAGCGCTCGGACATAACATTAAAAACTTCAAAGGATATATTTACAAACTTGTTTTTAGATTCACCAAACGGTTAACTTCAAACTTTTCCCGTCTCATACGGTACTTTTTATAAAGAAGCAATTGCGCTGTCTTTTATAAAAAACAAGTGGTTTTATGAAATTTTTAATAGAAATGTTACCGCAGAAATACAAATTATTGATAGAATAATACCTTTACTGCTTTTCCTGAATATACCTGAAGGGTTTAGCCTTCCATAGAGCTAAGAACGTTTTGATTCAAAGCTCTGATACCAAGATGAAAATTACGTTGCCAGGAATTTTTATCTTGTACCAAAGCTCAAAAACGAAAACTTTAAGATACAAGTATTATTTAACACACCTTTTTTATTAAGATATTGCGGAAGCTTATATTATAGAGTTGAGAGAATTGTATATGCCTCTCAACTGGAACTTACAAGCCTTTATATAGGAAAATAAAAACATCACTAATACCTACTCCTTTAGACATGATAAGGAAGTAGGACCATCAATTATTCAAACTTTTGACAAAGGCGTTTTAAAAACGCGTGAAAATGAGAAGTGGACAAAAAAGAGGGTCCAATCTTCTAGATGACTTTTGACAAAGTTGCACACAATAATTCACATAATAAAAGATGGCCGACATATTGTTACATGCGGGCCCTCCGAGCTTCTGGACAAAGGGGAACGGGACAATTCAATTTTAACTCTTGCAAACAATAATCATCCCATCCTGGGTTGCAGTAAATGAAAGACTAAATAGATCGGTAAGTCTCTTCTAACGGAGTCGTCATAATTTTTTTTGGTAAAGGGTTATTAGTCGTGTCACGGAATATTACTAAACAAAAACACAGGAAAAAAAGGACATGTATCGATTAACTATACTACAAATACTACAAATCTTAGCATAACACCCAAACCAACCAAACCTCATATAGATTCAACAAATCTAAACCAACTAAAAAAGAAAGCAATTTGAAAATGAAAACATGACCAACAATGAGGATACTCGCCACTCTGAACTATATCACAAATGATACCAAAAGACTTGTTTTAGTAACAATTCAAATTACATTATGTCAAAAAAACAGCTATCGGCGTTCTGAGAATAGGAAGATACATTTAATCTACACGAGAAATATTATTGAAGATTGGCATGTTAGTACATGCCTCGTGACAAAAAAATTGACTAGCTCCATAAGAACTAATATCCCGAATAGTGGCATGTTTACTTATACACACCTTGTGACAAATATTTACTTACATCGGCTGCAACATCATAAGCATTTTCAACACATCGACCTAAAGCCACACCAGATACATAGTTTCCACCAAGAAACATACCGCGAAATCCTTCATATATGAGAGTATTTTTTGCTGTCTCTAAAATGTCATAATGACCAATTAGGAACTGTGGAATTGCTTTAGGCCACACTTTCACTCCTAACGTTAACGGGTCTCCTGCTTTTGGGTTTATGAGCATCTTCCGTAGGTCCCGGTCAACTGCTTCCACAAGTTGACTCTCAGTCTGATACAAGTACAGGATATTATTAATATACAAACAACAATATATGTAAAACCAAACTAAAGGTCGGTTTTCTTCCTCAAATTTAGAAACTAGGGGTGCCAAGATGTGTGGTCGGGCAAGTTGGATAATAGGTCAAACGCGCAAATTTGGTTATGCATTATATTATTGGTGAGTCAAATATGATTACAACATATATTATTTTAACAATAAACTAATTTTCCGTATATATCATGCATTAAAATACGCTTACAGCAACTATTCATTGCTACCTAGTAAAATTCAAAACCCAAGGGTCAGCTTACCTTCGATAAAATACCAGGATTTGTGGCCCCTCCAATGTAGTTAAGAAGCAGAACCCTTCCAGGTGGAGCCCGATTAGGGAAAAGGGATGAACTGTATATTGTACCTGAACAAACCAAAGGAAAATCACATCATTTAGAAATTTTTTAAAAATCATGTAAAATGTAGAGACGTGAGATGAAAAGTAACCTAAAGTCTCGACGCCTTGACTGCGTGGATGCAACTGCCCAAAACCCTTGAGTTGACCATCAATTAAACGGTCATCACGAATTGCCTCTTTTGGATAGGAAATAGATACAGCTGCGACTGGAGGATAATAAAACTTGGACAGAGAATCGGCTGCTTCCGACTGAAACAATAATATAATTAAGGAGATTGCCTCTTCATTATCTATGAATACAATTCTTATGTATGTACATAATGTACTGGAAAATGTTTTGATTCTCACTCAAGTTTCAACATACCGAAAGAGGACGCAACAAGTCACTAGCCACGTAGGATGGAACAGTCATGACAACAGTTTTAGTCTCTACACTTTCAACTCCATTTGGTGTTTCATATGTCAAACTATAACCTCTATTCTCCAATTTTGAAATACCTATGAGCTTCCACGATAACTTTACTCTGCTACCCAACCTACAACCATTAAATTAATTCATTACAGTTAAAAACGATATATTCAGAAATTAACGTGACATGGAACTAAAAATATAGACTCGTATAAGATTACTTTTCTGAGATAGCTTTAGGCAACATTGCCTGTCCCTTCCTAAAAGATCCAACAGTTTGGCCCTTTGGTGTTGGTAATCTCCTGCCAGGTCCAACGCGATATCAACGATATTAGTAAAAAATTATTCTTAAAAAAGGAAGTTATAATTATAATGTCATATAAAAGCATATCATAAAACATACGGGTCACGGGGAGGCTTGGTACTTTTATTTTTATTTCTCTGCTGGATTGCCTTGAAGGCCCCACCAACAATGCTACCACCATTTTGCTCCAGCTTCCAAACCTTTCCAAACGCTGCTTTCATACTGAGTTTTGATGGATCACCAGCATAAACACCTGAAAATCCCAATTTCGAGCAGGTTAACTTAACCGGGTATAAAAATAGAGGTGCCTAGTTGAATCAAGTGTTCAATTACTTACCTGAGCAAAATGGTTCAATCAAGCGTTCAAAAACTTCATCACCAAGGTTACGGCGAACGAATTCTTCAACAGATTCCTCACGATCCTGTAACCATTGTCAGAATGTAGATAACATGGTGATGCACAATGAAAAGAGAAATGAATGATGGAGTACAAACTGGAGGTGGAGGGCGGAGTCCGAGAGCACCAAAACCGGCTCTAAGTTTTCCAGAAAAGCTCAACAGGTCAAAGAAAGGTATATCAGAAGGACTGGAAGGAACCGGCTTCAGACCACCACCCCATAACACAAACCGAGGTGCCGTAGGATCACCCAATACCAAATCGTCCTTCAACCCACTATCCACCTGAAAGATACATATATGACTTAGCATATAACTACAAGTATATGGTGAAGATCATAAGTTAGCACACAACGAATACGTGGTAAAATGGCGTAATAACATTAATCAAGAGGATTGGTAGCGTATTGCAGTGTCTCCTTTTATTTTTACTACCAGTAGGATAAACATATTCTATATTGTTGAAGATAACTAGTTCAACTTATATTATCTACGAAGGTAATGTAACAGATCTATTGCCCCTAAGCAATAAACTGAGTACTGACTGAGGTTGGTTCGTTAAAATCTTGAAATCAAATGTAAGGAACCACTTAAAGTTAGTTGCCTGAATGAATACGACACACAATTTACATAAAACAAACCAGCATGGACACTCCTCGTTTGCTTTATTAACAGAAATCTAAGGATTTGCCAAGTATGTGACACTGTGAAAGTGACAAAGAGGAAAGCAACTAAATAGATCAATAATCTAACTTAACTCGCTCTTACTAGAGAGATGAAAGTTATGATGAAAGTATGAAACGTAACAAAGACCCTCTCACTTGTTAGCTTTTCCAAATTTGATGTGTTTCGTGTTGCGTTTCGAAAGTAATTATGTGGTATGAACTAATTAGAATCAAATAACCAGCTATGACAAAACGACCACAAGATAGTGTTTGAAGTTGGCATAATCAGCTGGTTGATAAATTTTGGTTTATTCAAATATTACATGTAAAATGAGCCATAAATAATTAATCAACCAGCATTTGACCACTAAACATAATCAGCTAACAAGAAAGTATCATTACGGGGTGTTTGGGATTGCTTATTACAACAGCTTATCCACTTATTTCCTTTTAACATAACAAACCAGCATTTATAATGTTCAGATAGAAGCAAACTGCTTGCAATTATCTGCTAATTTTACCATGAAATACACACATCCGAACAGATAGTCTTGGACTAACTTATTCAAACTGCTCATCTTATTCACTATTTCACCTCTCAAATCCTTAAATTAGCAAATCCGCTTGAACGCTACCAAATCTAATTAATACGTAATTTCATTACACCATAAGTAAATCCAAACACTAAACTCCTAAGCATGTTTTTATACATTTAAATAACTCATACTTCCACACAACCGCGTTTACATTAACAACTTACTCCCTTCCCAAGTTCCCCGTACCACAGTGAAATCTCCCCCCCTCTACCCTCCTCCCCTTTATTACCGTTATAACAAACCAACTTTCAATTGCCCTTCCCCGAAAGTGATTTAATAAATTTTTGGCTGATGTGTAAGCACCTTAAAAAACACTTGTCAGCTTATTTTAACTTAGCAGTTTGGCAGTTACTTTAAAAAGTTTAATATTGCTTGACTACTTATTGCATTTTGATAAAGGGGTCGAGCATTTTCAGAGTTACTTGTTCAAAAGTGTCACGACATGCTCACCTCAACGTATAGCAACGCCAAGTGATCAACGTTTTAGCTAAATGTCATGTGATCAACTCTGTGTTATGTGTGTGTTTTAGTGGGTAAGGTTTCAGGGTTACATCCGGTTCGGTGTTATTCTCAGTGTCATGCTGAAGTGTATGTTTGGCACACAGAGCGATTTCGGACAACTAATGTTTAGCGTTTGAAATATATAGCTTGTTTGGCAAGTAGATTTTGTTTAAACACTAGTATTAGTGTTTTAGTGGGCTTCCTGGTGCTACCGCTACTTTTGCCAAACACTGTTGTTACCACACTCAATGCTCTTATCTTATCTTATCTAATTATTGCGTTTACTTAAACGCCTACTGAGACTTTAAAAGAAAATCACATTTCGCGAATAACATAAACACGTCACAACCCTACCCGAGGGCAGAGGGGCTAATTCCAGAAAGACCTAATTATTACAATTTGATATACATATGTTTGGATGAAAACAAACTGCTTACAATTTGCTTATTTGCGTATAATACACTGTTTTGAAGTACCATTTCGGACTAACTCATTCAAACTACTTACCTTCAAATAATGAGTACTTATTAGGGGACCTGTATTACTAGTGTATACATACATGTCTAAACATGTGTGTTAGTGTTTCATAGGTTTGTGAACTAGTGGGCCCCTTAGCTGCAACCAACATGATGTTGACATGTAAGTTTAGGTACATCATTAGACGCCCAATCATTTTTGTAAAAGTTCATTTCACCTACTTATCTAATTATTGCGTTTTGTTACCCGCATAAGCAAAGCCAAACAGTACTATCTCCTGCATTGTGTTTTTCTAACATCTATTCCGCCGTCAAATAAAGACGCAATAATCAGATAATCACGTTTCGCCATTACGCATATATGAACGCTAGTATTAGAAGAGCTACCGTACTACCGCTAATTTTTCCAAACAACGCTAACATTATTGTTACCACACCCAATCCTCTTATCTTATCTTATCTAACTATAGCTTTTTCTTAACACCTACTCTGACTTTAAAAAAAATGCAACATGAGCTTATTTGATTTCGGCTTATATTTCATAAGCCTCAATTTTCTGGCTTATTTTGAGACTTATGGGCTTATATAAGTCTATCATATCATAATAAACTTATATAAACCCACAAGTTTCAAAATAAGCCGGAAAACAAATAAGCTCATAAGCCCACATATAAGCTTAAACCCATAAATCCCAACTTTTTGGGCTTATTTTGAAACTTGTGAGCTCATATAAACCCATAAATCCCAAAATAAGCCAACGAAATGAGGTTTATGAAACATGAGCCGAAAACAGAAAACCTTAACAAACACCTCCTTAGTTGTGTTACCGCATAAGCAAATGTAAACACTGTCTCCTAGACTCCTACATTGTGTTTTTTCTACATCTAATACTCGCAAACAAAAGTGCAATAACCGAAACACGTATCCTAAATGTTCCTAAACGCTCTGCGCCCTTATCTTATCTTATCTAACTATATCCGGTTCTTAACATCTACGCCGACTTTAAAAAAAACGCAACAATAAAACAATGACATTTCGCAAAAAACACGAAACCATACATACCACCATAGTAAGCATGGCATCAGAGGGCTGGAAACTATTAGGCCCCTCCTCCCACAAATACCCATCTTTCTCAACCGTACTTATATTCCCTCCAACTCTCTCACGCGCCTCCGTCACTATCACCTCTTTCGTCGCGTGCTTCGTCGCCAACGCCTGCGCTATACATAGTCCACTTATCCCACCACCTACCACCACACAATCCAATACCGCCCCCGGTGAGCTGGCATCTCCGGAAATTGACGTTGTGATTGGTGGTGTGTCTTTTGCGATAGAGCATCGGAGGTGGTGGCGCGTGAATCTCACGCGCGTGATGCGACTGTGGAATGGGGGTGGTGTCAGGGGGGAGAGGTTACGGTGGTAGCTGACGGAGGAGGTTAAGCCGGTTAGTGACGTCATTGGGTTGTTTGCTGGTGCGTGAAATGGCGGCTGGCCTATCCGGAGTTTTTTATATCCAGTTTATACCGGTGTTTTGAAACCCGGTTCGACGGTCAACCGGTTGAACCGGTTCCGGCCGAAAAACGGGTCAAATTAAATCGGGTTTCATATTTTCGAAACCCGGTTTGACCCGCCGGGTTTGGAGTGACCCGGGTCCAACCGGTTGAACCGGTGACTCGACCAGGTCGATTCAAAACCCGGTTTTCAAAACATTGGTTTGGACAATGGTTTTGTTTTGACTTTTTCATTGGTCAAAGTTTAAAATATTACTCCCACCGTATTAAGTGTAAAACTCTTCACTTACGATCATTGTTTTAAAACCCGGGTTGAACGGGAACCGGTCGAATATGGCCGGAATTTTATATATTTGAGGACCGGATTAAATCGGCGGTTTTTCACTGTAGATATGAAAACTAAAGATTAAGGTTTCGTTTGCAAACCATGCCTGCAAATACGAGGTACATCTAAATTCTTCATTTACAAGGAAGAAGAAAGAATTGAGAAATGAAAAGAAGATAAATAAATGTACGCTTTGTGTGAAGTGAGGAAAAGTGAAAATTATATCTGAAATTGTGGAAAGTAAGAAGAGAAAAAGAAGCACTTGTGTCTTAAAAAACAAACAAGTACTTCTGCACGCCCACAGACAAAAGAGTCAAAAAGTGCTTCTTACAAAAAAAAAAACGAAACTTAAAACCAAATAGAGTCGTCTCATTTTTATCGGTTGAATTGAATGTAAGTTTGAAATTTGACAAATACCTATCAAGTATGTTATGAAAAATATATATATGTATAGACACGGTTCCACCCCGCGTTTGAATTGGTGAACTAGTTTTTGCTAATGACATTCTTTAGCGTTGTGGTTAAGTAAGAGGGATTTTTTTACTACAATTCATTGTAAGAGACAAATAATAGGGCTGCCGCGCGTAGCGACGGGGCCTTTAATCTAATTTTTTTTTGTTAACACCTTCTCACTAACAATTTTGTCCTTTAGAAAACACATTTATTTGCAATCAAATTATAACCATCACAAACAAAACAACAAAGACTACATCTGCTACTGGCGAAAAACAATTCCCATCAAGTCATTTATAACACACAACCACAATAAATAAAATTTCGTCAAAGGAGGACAGATGAGGCTCGTACGTGAAACATTACAAAAGACGTTGCTACTCTCGAACAATTTATTTGTGTTTAGAGTGTTCTGGTTAACTGTGAAATGAAGAATCCTATACTTTATGATTGGCCTTCTTTATTCCTGTAAATCCGGAGAAATGCTTTGTTCAAATTGCCTTTAACGGCACATCGTCCAAATATGTTGCATCCACATAAATTCTGACTCAAGAAAACTTGGCAGTTGCTATTGTTATGTCACACGATGAAACAATATATAATTGTGTTTGACCAATGAAAAAACCAAACCTGTGTGACTAAAAGAAATTAGCAAATACTTTCGGAAACTTACATAACCATTTATGTATGTTTCCGAAAGTATTTGCTAATTTCTTTTAGTCACACAGGATTGGAAATTATTCATGAAATTAGTTATTTACATAAAATGACTCGTGTTTGACCCATAAAGTCAAAGGCATGTCGTATTTGGTAACGGGGTGGCACAAGTACGAAACCTTCCTCCAATGTTATGGCAAAACCAACTCGCTAATTAAATTGTTTTAGATTCAATAATTAAAATGCTTCGTCATGAGCATCAAGTTGATATACATGATATGAATGCTCCATATAAATCTAGTTGTTATCGCCCTCGATCGAAAGATAATGGGTAAAAGCTATAGAATACCAACGTGCTTTTCAAAATTTACCGTAATGAACAACTTACTTTTTTATTATCGATACCACCAACTTACATTCAAATTTTGTTTCAACTTGAACAAAATGTTTGTACCGTTAGTTATTATATGGCAACGTTAGTCCATTTAGCTAACAATCGCTTGCATCGTTAGTCCTTATGTTCTTCCTCTTTGAATTTGTTATTGAGTTTACATTTATTTTTTAAACAAAATTCATAAAAATATTTGAGGAAGTTGCAAAAATTGTCCATGTGGTTTTCATATATATATATATTTTTTTTCAAACAATTTTTTTGGAAAAAGAATTTTCGAAAATTTTTTATGTGTATAAAAAAAATCGAATTTTTTTATAAAAATGTGTATAAAAATTTTCAAAAAAATGTGTGAAAATTTTTGAAAAAAAATTCGAAACATAAAAAATTTTCGAAAAAAAAGAAGTTTGGATAAAAAAATTTGAATTTTTTTTTTCGAAAAAAATGGTTCGAAAAAAAAAATTTGAAAAAAAAAATATGAAAACCACAGAGATTATTTTTGCAACTTCCTCAAACGATCATTAGCTAAATGGACTAACGTTTTGCCACATAATAACTAACGGTACAAACGTTTTGTTCAAGTTGAAACAAAATTTGAATGTAAGTTGGTGGTATCGATAATAAAAAAAGTAAGTTGTTCATTACGGTAAATTTTGAAAAGTACGTGGTATTCTATAGCCTTTACCCAAAGATAATCATGTAACTTTGGAACATTATTATTGAGCATACCTATTTCTTTCTAGTGTTGACAAACTACTTCATGAGCTGAACAATAGATTTATTCGTTTGTTTTTTTAAGAGGTTTTACCTTTTCATCTGAAAATCATGTCTGCAGAAGAAGAGTTACATCTAAAGTCTTCATCTGCATGAAAAAAGACTATTTGTTTTTTTTCTATTGAAGTACTTCTTCCATTCATTTTTTTTCTTTATCTTTTGAGTAAACTGCAAAATACATCCATGTGGTTTCAACTTTCTCACATAATACATCCCTGTCAAAAACTATTGGCAGTATACATCCTTCGTTAGGCAAAAGTTTGCCACAATACATCTCTGAGGACGAACGATGCAAATATTTTTTCGTTATCTTCTCACGTGGGATGTATTGTGTAAAAAAACCACAGGGATGTATTTTGAAATTTTTTTTTTTAATTATTTTGCTTTATTATTTTTTAAATTTTTAATTTTTTTAATTATTATTAATAATATTATTATTATCGGCCGTTTTTTTATTTTGTATATTATTAATAAAAAAATTATTTTTTTATTTGTTTGGTACGTTTTTTTCGTTTCTGTCAAATTTTCTCCGACGTTATTATACGTTTTCGTACGTTTTCATACGCTTTCATCCGTTTTTATCAGTTTAAATATGTTTTGGTAAATTTTTATACGATTTTATACGTTTTAGTACGTTTTTATAAGTTTTTTATCCGTTTGTGTACGTTTTTTTTCTGATTTGTCCGCTTTTGTACGTTTTCATTCTTATTGATTATCAGTTTTTATCCCTTTTTTTTATATAAAAACGTATTAAAATGTACAAAAACGGAAAAAAACAACGTATAAAAACGTATTAAAACGTACGTTTTTTCATTTTTGTATGTTTTATGTTTTTGTACATTGTTTTTTCGTTTTTGTACGTTTTCGTACGTTTTTTTATACTTTTTGAAACATTTCGTTTTTCTACAGATGAGAACGTAAAAAAAAGGGATAAAAACTGATAATCAATAAGGATGAAAGCGTACAAAAGCGGACAAATCGTATGAAAACGTATAATAACGTCGGAGAAAAACGGACAAAAACGAAAAACGGATAAAAAAACGGATGAAAGCGTATGAAAACGTACGAAAACGTATAATAATGTCGGAGAAAAACGGACAAAAACGAAAAAAAACGTACCAAACAGATAAAAAAATAAAAAAAAATTAATAATATACAAAAATACAAAACGGCCGATAATAATAATAATAATATTATAATAATTAAAAAAATTAAAAAATAAAACAAAAAAAAATTATTAATAATATACAAAAATAAAATATTGGCCGATAATAATCATAATAATCTTAATAATAATATTATTAATAATAATTAAAAAAAATTAAAACTTAAAAAAATAAAATATTTGCAAAATACATCTCTGTTGTTTTTTTTACACAATACATCCCTCGTGAGAAGATAACGGAAAAATATTTGCATCGTTCGTCTTCAGGGATGTATTGTGGCAAACGTTTGCCTAACGAAGAATGTATACTGCCAATAGTTTCTGACAGTGATGTATTATGTGAGAAAGTTGAAACCACAGGGATGTATTTTGCAGTTTACTCTTATCTTTTTCACTAGTGTTTAGAGGTGGTAAAACATTTTATTTTTTTACGTTTTCCTCTGTTTTTTACGTTTTGACCGTTTTTTACGTTTTGACCGTTTTTTACGTTTTCATTCGGTATTTAACGTTTTCGTGTTTTATACGTTTTCCTCCGTGTTTTACGTTTTCGTCTGTTTTTTTACGTTCTCGTCTGTTTATTTACGTTTTCGTTCGTTTTTCACGTTTTCGAACGTTTCTTAAGTTTTCGTACGTTTTTTACGTTTTTGTCCTTTTTTTTATGTTTTCGTCCGTTTTCAGCTGTTTTTTTTTTACGTTTCGTCTGTTTTTTATGTTTCCGTACGATTTTTACATTTTCGTCCGATTTCATCCGTTTTCGTACGTTTTTGTCTGTTTTTACATTTTTCGTCCGATTTCATCCGTTTTCGTCTGTTTTTTTACGTTTTTGTCTTTTTTTATGTTTCTTACGTATTTGTCCGTTTTTGCACGTTTTCGTTTGTTTTTTCCGTTTGCGTCTGTTTCCGCACGTTTTCGTATGTTTTTTACGTTTTTATCCGCTTCCGATGAAAGTGAACGAAAAAGTTAAAACGGACGAACACGTACGAAAAACGTACGTAAACGTAAAAAAACAGCCGCAAACGTAAAAAATGGGCGAGAACGTAAAAAATGGACGAAAACGTAAAAAATGGACGAAAGCATAAGAAAACGGACGAAAACGTAAAAAATCAGCCAAAAACTTAAAAAGGGGCGAAAACATAAAAATACAGACGAAAATGTAAAAAACGGGACTAAAACGTAAGAAATCGAACAAAAATGTAAAAAAAAAGGCGAAAACGTATGATAACGTACGAAAACAGGAGAAAACATACAAAAAGGGAGGAAAACGTACGAAAAACACACGAAAAACAGACGAAAACGAACGAAAACTTAAAAAGGCGGACGAAAACGAAAGAAAACGGACGAAACTTAAAAAACGGACGAAACGTACCAAAACGTAAGAAAACGGACAAAAACGTACCAAAATGTAAGAAAACGGATGAAAACGTAAAAAACAGACGAAAACGTAAAAATACGAACGAAAACGTATAAAAACTGATAAAAACGTACGAAGACTCAAAAAGGTGAAAAATTGGGTGGCGGTGGTGGGAGTTGGTGTTGAAGAAGTGAAAGATTATGTCTGAAATATTGAAGAAGTAAGAAGTGTTTTTTAGTACTTATGTCTGCAAAAAAAAAAACGCTTCTTTGATAACCTCTTCTTCCCTAGACAAAAGAGGCGAGAAGTGTTTTTTTAGAAAAATAAACGAAACCTTTGTGATCACGTGATGGAGCTTTTAACTCTTAGCTCTTATTTAGTTCTCAAAAAGGAATGTGAAAAGTTTTAGTCTTGACACTTTCGGTTTCTACTGCTACAACTGAGTGATTTTCAGCAATGAAAATATGTAAGACTCGACTTCGCAATAAGATGGGAGATGAGTTTCTTGCAAATAACTTGGTGGTTTACATTGAAAAAGAAATTGCTAAAAAGTTTGATTATCGAATTTAAATCCGTTAAAAAGGTCGTAAAGCTCATTTGTAACTTTTAGTGTTGGAAAGTTGTAATTTTTTGGGTCCTATGGATTAGTTATCGTCTTTCTTTTACATGTAACTTTTTGAATTTCTAATATAAGGACTTGTGTTTCAAAATTTTAGCCCTCACATTAAAAATTGCTCAAGTTCAGCCACTGCAAATGAGTAATTTAGGTGTGTTGAATAAGCTAATAACATCTTTAAGCAATGTTTTGAAACCCGGTTCGACCCGGACGGTTAAACCGGTTCCGGTCGAAAAAACGAGTCATATTAAACCGGGTTTCATATTTTTGAAACCTGGTTAGACCCGCCAGGTTTGGAGTGACCCGGGTCAACCCGGTTCACGAGACCCGGCCGGGTTTTGGTTTTTTCGTGTTTTTTTATAAATAAAGCATGTTAATTGTATATATTTGCGACGTAATTTTATTTTTACATGTTATACTATTTGTTAATAAATAGTCTTTATGCTTAATACATGGAATATTTCATGATTTATATACATACTTATTTTCTAATCATTACAAATATAAATATATATATATTTTTTTGGAAAACTGGGTTGACCCGGCGGTCCAACATGTTAAACCGATAACCCGGTGACTCGACCGGGTCGACTCAAGCCCCGGTTTTCAAAACATTGTCTTTAAGTAACTGTCATTGATTATTAAGGTTGTTCAATATCGTCAACGAAATTTGACTTTTTTAAGCTAATAAGCCGCATGACATTCAGTGGCTGGCACGCAATAACTCTAGCAAGTGCTACTAAATTATAAGCAATGGACACACAAGACAAAGTTTTAAGTAATAACATAACAAGGACTTCAATAAGATAGCTTCTCATTGTTCAAAAACCATAACTTAAAAGTCTTGACAACTAACCATCAACTTAACCAGAAGTTTTTAAGGTTCAATAAGTCCACCACACCAGCCTAGCCTAACAATAGAACATGACACTCTTGACATTCTCATGAATGACGGGAAGAGGACGAACTTCAGCAACACGACCTCTTGTTGCCCGCTGACGAGATGTACTGTCTGACTGATCCCCCTCCATGTATGATCGAGCTCTGAATGCAGCCAAATGAGCATAGTATGCTGGCGGAACTGCAAACACATGTTTCCGTTAGGAAATAGTTTCAATTACAAAACGAACGAGTCTAACTAGTTCATCTATAATGTCTTATAAAAAAAAAACAGAAGATGTAAATAGAATCAGAAGGCATACCAATGGAGACGGATCGGGTGCACCTAGCATACCTACAAGTTGAAAAATGCAATCAAGTTATGTTTATGACAAAGCGTGTTCATAAGGTATTTATGAAATGATAAAAGGTTAGTTGTATTACGTGTAGCACAAGCTGTTTGTGAGCATCTGCAAGCCATCAGCAGTGAACTTGTTCTCGTCATAGAGAACATGGTAGTGAGTAGGGCGACTCGTGCCCTGCAAAGAGACAACCAAATTAGATTAGCCGAAAATTATCTACTAATTTAACTTGATATTAACTCACATAAATTACTTTACAAAGAAGTAAAAGAGCTGCCAGCCAGAATGGTGTATAACTGATATAGACAAGAAAAGAATTTGAAGAAAAAGATTATAATATGGATATATATGTCGCAATTTTCCGATGGGTCATATCATCCCGTTTAAAGAACATATATCTGGAATTTAACTTTCAAATATAAGTCAGAAAAACAATATACTATACTCCATTCAGAGAAATTAATGCAATCAACAACCATCTTTTTCGCTAATCAAGTCTAAGTCACATCGATGTTAAATTTTTACACAACTTAGAGTGACTAATGCAGTTGGCCATTACTATGCTTACAGTAACATATGGTAACAAAAACTTTATGCATAGACAGAAAATTATGCATAGACAGAAAATGATGCAACTTCTGCAGCTCTATTCCTATACTTTTACAATCAAATCTTGAAATCTTTTGTTCATCCACTTCCTAACAAGTAAAAAAAGGTGCTGGCACAGCTTATTCACAATATCATCATATGAGTCGTAGGGGTCATGGTGGACTCATGTGAAATGGTTTGAATGGTACTATAACCCACTGGTGGGAAGTCTAATCATGCAGGTGCAATAAGAGCTTGATCGCAGACCCCGTAGTGATACTCAACTGATGTAGGTGCTGGTAGTCATAGCTTTTGTTCTGTTATTTTATTTACAGTTGGGATATACTTGCCTGATTGTATCGTGTTTAGCAACTTTCTAGGCTCCTATTTAGCATATTGACTCCTCACATATAGGCAACAAGTTATGCATTGCAATCTCGCATATATGAAAACTGGTAAACTCATGTTTGTATCTACGAATTAATCAAGATAGCCCCCGAGAGAATTGAGAGGAGAATATAACACATAGGTACTAAGCCAAGAATGGCAGAATAGTTCTAAAAGAGATAATGTATGTATAAAGGACATCCTTCGTTCTCGTAAATGCATCATAGATAATGACCAGAATCAACACTTATTATGATACTAACTAAAACACATAAACCGTGATTATAATGAATCAAGAGATTCTTTTCAGCTCCCATAGAAACTTAAAATAAATAAACATGACATCAAATGGAAGTGATTTTTCCAAGAATGCATTACCGGAAGGAGATATACGAAAACAATATACTGTAAAAAGAGTTTACCTGAATGCCAGCATGGCTGCAGAGATAGAAATCGAACTCAGAAGGATGACAAATCTTAGTATCCACCACAGTACCTGACAAAAATTAATACATTAGGAAAGTATTATATAAAGATAATTATCTGTATACTATAAAAACAGCTAGCAAATCAAATTTATAACAACCTGGTAGGATGTTGCCACTCCTGTCAGTGCTAGCCCTATCACCATGTCTCACAGGAAAGAAACGAGTATGGTGCCTTTTCTGAACCACAATGAAGGTCACAGGAGGCATGTAATTCTCTTCCAAAGAAATACACGCCTGAAACATCAACATTTTCTTTTAGAAGGGGCAACCGACAGAGCTTAAAAGATTTAAAACAAGAAAGAAAAGTACCTTGCGGATCTTGTCCATTTCATTCAGCAACACCTCATTGAACTGTCCCTCGCTAACTCCATCTCTGTAACATCCAATACATTTATTAGATTTGAGACGATAAAAAATTAGAATAGTAGTATCACTAAAGATAGGATAGGATACGATATGAAAAGAAATGCCACCTATAGAATATTATGCGGTGAGGCTTGTGTCCAGTTGACCTTTTAAACGATATTAAAAGTTCCCTGCAAAAGAGTAAAACAAGAGAATCCAGCTATCATAAACTTATCTCGAGACTAAATCGAAACTCTTTTTAAATAGTGGTTTAACTGATTACCTAATCAAGCCTCCATGAATGATGCCTCTTTTTGGATCAGTTTTGGTTGTGTACAAATCATTGATAATCTCCTTCCTGTGTGGCTGTGCAGATACAAGGGCCTTGTACTTGGTCACTTGTGGCCAGTCCATTGAAGCAACCACCTGTAAAATAATACAGAAAACAACCTTCTAAGATTTCAAACAGTGCATAGATTAAATAACATATGCGGCAATGGCAAATGGGTCAAATTGAGTCAGTCTGAACGAGGACTCTAACCATTAGGCTGGCCAAACAATTTCTTTCGTAACATTTTTTTTACCTTCAATAGTTAAATATTTAGAGACATTATGGGGGATCTTAAAGCTTGTAAATTTAAATAAAATCAGTCCACAAGCAACAAAAAGGGATCTTATGAGAACCCCCTTATATAAGCTAATAAGCCCAAGCTTATAAGCCTATCCAAAAACTAAAATAAGCTTATTTGAGTTACAAAAGTTAATTTAGGAAATCCAGATCAACTAATAAGCTTATTTCAGTCAACTGGTCAAATAACCAAAAAAAAAATAGCAATAAAGTACCAAAAAACAAATGAACCTACGGCAGCTATAGAAGGGCTGGAATCCTCTCCAGGATGAGGATGTGTAACATCAGCTCCAAAGATTATAGTTGGTCGATCAGTCACATACGGAAGCCTACCATTCAAAGTCGCAGACAATACGGTATTCCTTCCTCCCACCTAATATGGTTTTAAAATTTTAGTTTATTTTGTGAGCAAACAGAAATATTCAATACATATGTTTTATATACAAAATAATAATAGTTACCTTCACATTAATCTTCAATGCAACATTCTCAAGATACTGATTACTCATCTTCATGATATGTTGTGGTTTGCAACACTGGGAAACAATCCCCAACTCAGTTTCACACACCCGTTTGATCCTCGCTGTGGAAAAATAGAAGTCAGACAAAAAAGGTCAACACACTAAGACTTTTAAAAAAAAGCCAAACTTACGATAAGTCCCTTTAGCTTCAGGGAGAATGACAAACAGCATCTGAAGATGATGACCAGGAGCAATCTTAGCTAGCTGTGCTGAACACTGAGATTGAAGATCAACTAGAGCTTTTTCTATGTTATGGGGTGCTGCATGCATCATTTTAATCAAAGGCTGAGGATTGAAAACCTTCAAAAAAACGTGGAAAAAAAAACATGTTAGAATGATCTCCTTTATGCATCAATAATGTGAAGTAAAGGAACATAGTGAAAGTATAAGATACATACTATGCCTTTGGTCTGACACATGGAAACAATTCCATGAACAAAGCGGCCAACTGCCTGTTCGTTCAGCCTTGAAAAGTTAATTATGGCCCAGTGATTCACCGTTCCACCATTGATCACTTTCTGCATAGAATAAAATATGAGTCATTTTAAAAAAAAAAGTCAGATAGAACAGCAGACTATATCATAAAGTTTTAAATAGTTAATGAAGAGAAATTTACCAGATCTATCATGTTCCACACTCCAACAGATGGATTAACCTCAGACGAACGCCCTGACTCATGATAACGCAGCTGAAAATGGAATTAAAGAGTAAGTTAATATGGATATCAGGAGAAATGATATTACAACAATGAAACAAATAAAGAGTTAAAGAGTGTGAACTTACAGGTGGCGGTGGTAAAACTCGGGCCTCAATGGAGGTGAGCAGCTCTGTTACATTCATTTCAAAATCCTTGCTCACTAGAGGATCATTGTTGTAGTTGTTATGCTTCATTGTCTACAAACACCAACAAACAAGTGGCAGAAAGTACATTATCAAAATTGGAATGATAAAATTGAAAACGTTATACAGTATTAGTTCATGAAATGTCAAAATTTATACATTATCAATGCTATCCTCCCTCTCTTTTGGGCGCTGGCAGGTTGCCCTTAGGAACTGAGTTACTTGTCTTTCATTCAGCTTTAGAGCGTATCTTTGACCAGGAACAACCCAACAGATCTACAATTACACACATTGAAACAAGCAAAAATTACAATCAATAAGTTGTGATAAAGATGATTTAGCTTTCAAAATAAAAATATGCTTGGGAAAAAATGATAATCTTTGCCTGATTGTTACAAATACAATACTGATAAGATTTTATATAAGATGTTTTTCGATCAACAAAAGTGTAAAGCAGCAGACTCGAAAATGGATTATAATTTTCATGTTCAGCATTGGCTTTCAAAATTAATATCCTCTTGAAAAATTTCTAAAAATGACAACTGTTTACCTCAATTTTACAAATAAAATACTCGGTTCATGTTTAAAAAGATAGTGTTTTCTTTGAAATTTCAGCAAGTATAAAAGTTTCAGAAGTTTTCAAACAACAAAAGTATAAAGCAGCAGACCTCCATTGGAAGATAAGTAGGCTTTGCATCTGTGCCAGCTTGAACAGCCGGAAGAGCTGGAAAACGCAGCTGCAAATTGTATTTCTCTTTGAAGTACTGCACTACAGTTTTGGTGGCTCCCGTCTCATCGATAAAACTAGAAAAAGGATAAGCCAAATATAGAGAAGAAGATCACAAAAACAAGAAGTTCTTTAATTTATTGACATAACATTAAAACCAATAGAATAGCTCTAACGTATTTTTTTACAATTAAACTGTGTACAAGCAAATCAAAATGTAATTCTGAATTCTAATTGCCTTTCAAGCTCAAAGTCTACTTTCTATCCCCTATAATGAAAAGTAATTCTATATTTTAACTGAGTTCAATCAGTAAGAGTAAAAAGTAACACGATAATCAAAACAAACTTACTTCAGTTGGCTAATCGGTTGAGCCGTTAAACCTTGAACCTTATACCGTCTCTTGTAATTCTGACGGCGAACCTCCACCCTAACTCCTTTGAGAGCTCTCTTCACCTGAAATTAGAAAATACCAGATAAGAACCTATGATCTTTTTACCCGTGTATCGTACAACATCCAACAGTTGGCAACATCAGCTAGCGACAAATTCTAAGGCTTATGCCAAAAACCAATCATTTCAAAGTGACAAACAGTTACCTATAATATCGACAATTACGTGATTTTGCTTGCTAGTAAAGTTTAGTGAGTACCTTGATCCTTTCTTGGTCAGACAGTGGTCTTGACATTTCTCTTCCGAGGAACTCACCAACAAACTCGGATAACAACTTAGGTTCATAAAAAGCCCTCGCCGCCATATCTGCAACATAAGATATTTATATAAGCAGATTTTTAACAACTATGCAATACTAGTCAATGAAAAGAAATATACAGGCAGAAAAGTCAAGAAACGCACCAATATTCAGTGACAGTCCCATCTGTGTTGGTCGAAGGCTCTGGTAAAAACCTTTCCAGTACTCGATCCCATCTCCAAGAGGACCTCTTCCAAAATCTGTGTGGAACAAAGATCTTCCAACTATCTCACGGCTGCGGTTCATAAGTTAAAGTTAGAATCGTCACATTAAGAATGTATCAATGACATAAAGAAAAAACTGCTAAAACGCAAACAAAGTTATGTTACTTACTCTTTAGAAGCAGATTAAATTAACATGACATAAATCAAATCAATATATATGTATGTTATAGTATTTATGTGGGGCACTACTTAAACGTATTAGCCTATCCGTTCCAAATTTCCAAACAAGTTTCAGTTGTATAGTGTGGTACTAACACTTAGTACTATGCACCTTTGTGCGGGGAGTGAGGAAGGGCTAATCTACTAAGGGGGTGTTTGGCTAAGCTTATATGATGGGCTTATGAACTTATTAGCTTATATGTGTTAAATAAGCCGAAACTAAGTGTTTGGCTAAGCTTATATGACTGGGCTTATGAGCTTATATAAGGGGGTTATGGTAAGCCCAAACTTTGTGGCTTATATAAGGAGGGGTGGGCTTATATAAGAATATAATATAAAAAGACTTTTATACCCTCATTTAATAATTACACCCATTTTATTCTTATGTACTTTTTTGTCATTTTAACTTATTTATTGTATAAGCTAAACCAAACACTTAGCAAGGGCTTATGAGCTCATGATATATAAACCATAAGCGGCTTTTATAATATAAGCATAAGCCCAATTCATAAGCTTAGCCAAACACCCCCTAAATAAACACAAGATACTGAAAAACAAACTATACCCATTCTGTTCAGTAAGATTGACAACAAACTCTTTTGAATCAAACGGCAAAGGCCCAGCAGCAAATGCACTCTTCTTCCCATCATACGCTAGCAGCAGATTACCCAAGTGGGAAGCCCCGTATGAATCACTGAGAAACTTCATAATATCTCGGCTCTTGGTCTTGGAGGTTACCTCCGGAGCAATTGTCACCTAACACACAGAAATTGCATCGTGAGGCCCATTTTCACAATAAAAAACAGAACGCTGTAAACAATACATATTTGTTTATAGCCAACTCAGTTCTGTACATAAGATAAACACAAATTCAAAGATAAAACAACAGCAGTATGCATTTAAAGATAAAATAAACACAAATTCCACAAATTCGTTGGTCACATCTTTGAAGCAAACACAAATGTGTTGGTCACATCTTTATAGCCAGCTCAGTTCTATACATAAAAATATAAAATAAACACAAACTCGCTGGTCACATACTCACATCTTTGAAGCAAAGAGACTATTGAAACAGACAATTCACCACATATAATGTATTCAAAACCATTTTACGAAATCACATCCAGTATAGTCATATAATTATGTTGCAACATCCAAAATTTTAGTCCCATATCCGCATATGACAAACACTGTCACATAATAATTTTCAAAACAGCTTAACCCCTCTTTGAAAACAAACAAAAAACCAATTATATAACATGAAACACAACATAATACTACTATACTAGCATCATTGTTTCGGATTTTACAAAAGTGTTGCTAATATGCTTTTAAAGCGCAAGCATAAACACAAAGTAGGTTGAAACCATTCACAAAAACAGATTATGACAAACAAGTTCAAAACCCCTTTTGAAAACCGATTACATTATTAACAAGCATATTCAGGTTATCAGAACAAACAAAACTCAACATACATGTATTGGAACAAGTTTTTTTAACAAAATTTAGCAAATAATTAACATAAACCTCGTAGGAAACCAGTAATCATAGTCATTTCGAAGAGACAAGAAGGTTGTTGACTAGTTACATCTTTGAAACAAATTGACTATTACAAATTTAGAGCATACAAGTCACTACACAAAATTACAATTACTTTTCTAGACCTCAAAAAACACTATAAAATTTTCAAATAATCATCAGTCGACTATCACAATATATTTCACCTTAACATGTACATTAGCAAAAACACTATAAAATTTTCAAATTCATTCATGGATAGAAAGAGTTCAGCGTTCGGTTTTATCAGACTCACGCAGATACCATAAAACTTAACATGGCATCATTATTTTAGAAAACTATTGTGCAAATACTTTTGAACTTTTTGAACAAATGATAAACAATATACACGTTCCAAAAAACTAGTAAAAGTAATATTTATGTTTAAAACCCTCCCAAAAAAACACATGTTATTAACTATATTTCAAAACAAACCAAATGACCCTGAATAAAACATATGTTAAAACCCTCATTATTATTAACTTCCAAAAAAACACATACTAAATAAACACACAGTAAATATAACTACAAAAATATTAAAAACCTCACCTAAAAACAGAGGTTTAAACCTCCATAAAACACACACATTAAACACAAAAACTACAAAACTTTTTCGAAACCCTCACATCTTCGAGGGTGTTTGTTTTGGCTTATATGTGGGCTTATGAGCTTATTTGATTTTGGCTTATATAACATAAGCCCCATTTTTCTGGCTTATTTCAAGACTTACAGGCTTATATATAAGTTTATCATGTCGTGATAAACTTATATAAGCCCACAAATCTCAAAATAAGCCGGAAAATTGGGGCTTATGTTATAAAAGCCGAAAATTCAAAATAGTACAATTTTTCTGGCTTATATTGAGACTTATGGGCTTATATAAATTTATCATATCGTAATAAACTTATATAAGTCTCAAAATCAGCCGGAAAATTGGGGCTTATTTTATATAAGCCGAAATCAAATACAGTAAGATCATAAGCCCACATATAAGCCGAAACAAACACCCCCTTAAAACACTCATTTATTATTATTAGTAACTGCTAAAACAAACACACACCAAATAAACAAATCAGAGTAAATTTTACTATAGTAAAAATAATAAAAAGCCTCACCTAAAAACAGAGGTTTAAACCTCCGTAAAACACACACAGTAAACACAAAAACTATAAAACTATTTTGAAACCCTCACATGAAAACAAAGTATAAATAAACCTTCACACAGAGTAAATTTTACAAATAAATATTTTAAACCAAAACAATAAACAGAGTATAAACCTTCAACAAGACACACACGCAACACACAGTGAAGGTGTAAAAACACAGTCAAAACAAAGTAAATTTGACAAATTATATTTTAAACCCAAAATAAAATATAACAGAATAAAAAAGTAGACACACGGTAAAAGGTGTAAAAACACACAGTAAAAACAGAGTAAATTTGACAAATAATATTTTAAACCCCAAATAAAATAAACATAACAATAAAAAAAGTAGACACGCAGTAAAAGGTGTAAAAACACACAGTGAAAACATAGAAAGAAGAAGAAGACTGACATCGTATTGATGAGGGTCTTTGTTCCCAATACCAACCAAGAAATGGTTAGCTTTTATATAAATCTTTCTCCCAAACGACCCAACCCCATTCCTCGCCGGAGTTCTCAGCTTCTTCGCCGCCGACGGAACCAACGGCACCATCAACGGCGGCGCCGGTGTCACCAGAGTCATTTTTTCAAACTCCTTGACCGGCGGAGGTGCGGTGGTTTGACCACCGTGACCAGACATTGTTGGGTTTTTAGAGAGAGAAAGGGTTTATGTGTGTGTGTTTTTTTCTTTTGAGTGAGTGAATATAGTGTGTGTGAAAATGGTGAGAGTGGGTTTATATAGGGGAGGAGGAAGGTGAAGGGTAGAAATGGAAATGCAGGTGATAATTTGTTTCTTTTACAAAGGAAGTGACTTGCTTTTCAATGATAACATTTCGTACACTATTTTTTTACTGGAAAAAAATCCAGACATCACATAAAGCAGAACATTACCTCTTATGTTCAAATGAACATGACAGGATTCTTATCCTTTTTTACCATGTATTTTGGTCTATTTGACAAGATAAGCTTTTCTTGCACAAAAAGTTAACGTTGGTAAGCCCTCTTTCTATCTTAAAAAAATGAATATTTTACATATGATTTTCTAATACCTTTTTGGATAGCAGTGAGCGTGATTCGGTTTGCCTCGGTTTTAAATTAAAACATAAATCGAACTGAAAATTTTTGGTTTTGCTCTTCGAAAAACGTTCAGTTTTAGTTTTATCTAGGTTTGATTTTTCGGTTTTGGGTTTTGTTATTCCCTTTAAGTTAGTGACCAAAAACTATAAAAGTTAAGATAACTAACTCATGGCTTATAGTAATGTAATGAAAATAAGTTTTGAAAAGTTATAGATATAAAACAGTAATAAACACAAAACTAATTTTTAACGTTTAACTCTTATAAATTTATTAAGAATTATACCCCATTGTATGCGGAACTACAATGGGGATTGAATGACAGTGTGTGTGTGTGTGTGTGAGATATCCTCACTAACAACTTTGCATAACTTAAAGTATTATGCAAAGTTGACACCTATGCTAACCAACTGAGCTTGCTCATTGACCTAGTTGATATTTGAAGAGTATATGTTAGTGAAAGATACGACTTTGAATGCACAAACTTCACATACTCCGTTTACAAGGCATGTATATATATATATATATATATATATATATACTACTTAGGTAGGGTCATACCCACATGAGTGATAAGCGTGTGTCCCAAGGTTGATTGGCCAGTACATATTGTACATGTTTGTTTTTATTGCAATTCTATTCTAAGTATGGGACAAACACACTTTATAAGGTTAGTGCTGACACTGACTTTGTCTTCATATCTTATTCAGGATAGTTTGACTTTAGGTGGATAAGAGCTTGGACTTATCCATTTCAAATTATCTCGCATATTCTTCAGGCACTTGTCTTCAGGGACTTCTAGTTGTTGGATATCGTATGGGGTTCAGGGAGTCTATTGTCACAACTCACTGAACCCATCACCTTCTTCTTTGGCTCAGGGACTTCATTCACTGAGAACCGCCTCACTAAATGGTTGAGTCTTTCTTGTAGACTCGGGTTGAACACTTGAAGGCAACTCACTAAGTGATTGTTCACCCAATGACCGTGAATTGTTAAAGGTTATCTAACACTTATGATATTTTGTATTCAAATCTAAGTGAAAGATCATTAGGCACTGAATTGGCCTAATAATCCCTCCTATCTGGATATAAATATAACCTAAGTGTTTTTCAGTGTAAGTGAGTAAATACAACTTTTTTTACACCGAGTTTAGAAAGCAACTTGAAGGATACTGATAACATAAAGTATTTCATTCATTGGGGATTACAAGTCCTACCAATCTATTCCAAAACAAAGAAACGATACAAAAGTACTCAGTCCAGTTTATATCCAACTGATTCAAGCTTCACTTTCTTAGACTTTAATTTGTCTTGGTCAGGGTGACTTCCAATCAACTTCCTCAGCTTTAAGCAGAACCTTTGGTTTTCAGGAGTAGTGATGTTTGAAGCCATCACAAGCTAGGTCAGCAGGGTTTCAACATCAACTTTATGGATGTCACTCATTCTTTTTTTAGGAGTACAGTGATGTTTTGAAGGAAGCCGGAACTCAAACAAAGCTAGGTCAACAGTGTTTACAACATCCACAAAGTTTATGGATGTCACCTTCATAACTCTTTTTCAACATCAACTTTATGGATGTCACTCATTCTTTAAAAGACCTCATCGCCAAAGACATCAATAAAGAACATCCATAATCAGGTTCCTCGATCACCATGTTGTTGACAAATGGGACTCCCTCATGAAGACTTCTATTGCATTCCAGTCCAGGAATGCGAGCCTTATGCTCTAACTCTTGGATCTTCCTTTTCCTTCTTGAGGTTATTAAAATAACTTGTCCAGGGGCACAGAGATTTGATCTTATTCCAAGTTGATCAGGGATTGTCTTGAGTTTTTCATATCTCTTGCTCTAGGAGTTCATCAAATCCTATACTACTTTTTTCTTCTTCTTTGGAATGATTTCTCTCAGCTCATCCCATTCAATCACATCAAAATCATCAAAGTTGAAAGGATTGTGGACATCAAAGTTTTTTTTGCCAGTACCTTTGAACATTGTCATTGCAACAGGTTTGATGTTTGGGTGAATCTTGACATCAGTAATGGTTTCTAGCTTCAGTCTGCTGTTAGTGGTCCATTTATACTTTTCAATTCTCTTCTATTTGAGTTCTCTTGACCTCTTGATCTTCTCATGGTGTTCTCTGTTATGAACCTTGATTTCAACATCCTAAATCTTTTTGAACTCCTAACCACCCTTAGCACTTGCAAGGATCTTAGGATCAACTCCTGCTTTGGCAGCCTCTTCATGAACAACCTTGATCAATTCAAGATTGTTCATTTCTAATAACTTTGCTTCCTCGGTAGCATTCTGCTTTCTTTTTTCTAATTCATAATGAACTTGAATTTCTTCGTTTGTGAGATGATATAACTTACCATTTATTTCAAATGGAACTCGTACTGGTTCATCAGGGACAGGATGAACTTTTGATGAGGCTTTGATAAGCTTTGGTGGAGACTCAACATCATCAGTGACTTTACCCTTTCCTCTATCAGGATTTGGAGTAACTTGAGGACTTTTAGGTTGTTCATGTGGAGTTATAACAATTACAGGACCAGTGGGTTGAGGAATTGGAACTTCAAGGATGGTATCAGTGAGTTGAATTCTTGACGAGGATCCAATCATTTCGAGTTCAGGGGCAGGCTTTGTTACTGGTATGACTATAGTGATTGGGATCAGTCGAGATGCACTTTCAGGCTCCTTCTTAACATTTTCAACCTTAGGCTTTTTGGTAGGTTCTTTCTTAATTGCTTCTTTAGTAACCATGTCATCTTTCTCCCCTTCAGTGTAAGAGGGAGTTTCTTTAGTGGCAATATGAGTTAAATTCTCCCCCCAACAGTTACTAGACCTTTATTGATAGCAAGTGTTGTTTTGGGCACACTGCTTGAGGGAGTGGACTGTCCTTTAAAGGAACAGAAGATTTCAGTCATCATATTCTAGATGTCGGATGTGTCCTTCTTTAGTGATGAAATGTCAAATTGCAGAAGAGCCTAAGTGTGCTCAATCTTGGTCAGCCTAGGACTAACACTATAGGCCAGGTTGGTAGAGGGCTTAGCTCATTTGGCCAAATGATCATTTCGAGCATCCACAACAGCTTTCAGAGATTCGATAATAGACTTGATACCAAAAAAATCAAAAGTCTTCACCAGGGTGAGGAGCTCTGTAAGATTGGTGGAATTTTTGGTGTAAGCCTCAATAGTTTCAAGAACTTTCTTATTCAAGGCAGGATCCTCCTTGACCGCATCTTGAACTTCCTTAAGATTGTCAAGGATCCTCCTAAGTCCTGTATTGTGATCAGTCTTGAAAAGATTGAGAATCTGTTGAAAGTTCCTGAGAGCGGCATCGGTGTTCTCATACTTGGTGAAGCTTGTATTAATGAAATCTTCAAGACCCCATTTTAAATCAACATATGAGGCGGCAGCTTCCTCATGCTTTTCCCATGTATCTTCAGCAACCTGAGCATAGAGAACCTTTGAAAAGTTTTGAAGATTGCTTACCAATTGCCTTTCAGTGATTGGCATATAGTTGTCATAAGGCTTGAAAGTTTCAGAACATGGGAAGGACTATGAGTCTGATGCATCAGTCTTCTTGGCTTTGGAGGATTCAGGCTGATCCCTGTTTGGTGGTGGAGACTAATGCTCTTCTGAATGAGGATCTTCAGTGGGAGTTTTGGTGGAAAGATGTGTTTGATGTTCTTTAGTGTCAGCCTCTTGAATGTCTTCATCCATCACTTTTCCAGCTTTAAATACATCATCCTCACTATCAGCTTGGAGTTCATCCTCATAATCTACCAATAGGGCTTGAATGTCAGCAACAATGGTGAGTAACAAGGTTTGAGTATCCGGCTTCACTTCAGAAGAAGTCTTGCCTTTGTTTTGGTCAGGGACCGATACCTCAAATCTAGTGGACTAGGTCTGGTCCAGCTGGTACTTAGCATCAATCCCTGAGAGAGCAGTAACAGGGGATGGATGATTCCATATCAATGAGTGTTTTCAATCTCTTTGAGTCTTTATCCTTATTTTTTCCTTCAGGTAAAGGCTTGGTTTTGCCAATACTTTCATTAGGGACCGTGGTAGGCAATCACATATCAGCGGGGTGTTTGTTTCCCTTTGAGTCTTTGGGATCAGTCAGTTTACCCTCAGGCAAAGGCTTTGATTTGCGAGTGCCCTCATCGAGTAGAGAATGGAATCCCTTAATAGCGGATTGTGTGTTCCTCTATATCTTAGGAATGAGCAGTTTGGCCCGATGAGACTGATTGGGTTTTATCAGAATTCTCCGTTGGCACCTTCTCAGTGGGTGGTGTTTCAGTGGCTTGAACAACGAGTGTCTTTTGAGTATTGGGCTTGTTCCTCTTTTTAGGGAGTACTCCTGAAGCCTTAGGGCCTTGTGTCTTGGGTTTGGGTTGAGACACAGTCTGAAACTTTTTTTTCTTTCTCTTTCCGAAAGTAAGAAGCGGAGACACTAAAGATTCAAGATTGTTTACAGCAATCATTGAGGCCGTCAATTCAATGGGGTGACTTTGGATGGGTCTTTTGTAAAATTGGAGTTACTCAGAACGTTAGGAAGACTCCCAAATTTTTGGTCCTGAGCGTATTCAGTACCCAGTATCACTTCGAGGGTACACGAGACAAATCTAGGATAAGAAACGTATTTCTGCCTAGACTTGTATGTGAGCCTGGTTACGAGATCACTGTAAATGATCTCTCATATGTCAACCTTTGTCCCTGTGGGGAGACAATAGGCTATCAACTACTGAATAGGATTTTACTGTTCATTAAATGAGTAATTTTCGCCGAGGACCTGAATTACAAAGGTAAACAGGATCCTCTAATCCATATGAAATGATGTTTTCAGGGCAGGGTCTTTTGAACCCATGCTTCATTTGTTGCAATCTTGGCCAGTTCAGCCTTAACAACCTCATGAGAGGGATGAGACACATAGTGCCTTGATTGTAATCAAGTCTCGTAAATTCACAAAAGGTTTTGAAGTCAAGGGTCAATGGCTTTTTGCCATTCATCACTGTGAACTTGATTATATACTACTTAAGAGGACGGGCCTTAGAGTTGTCAGTGGGTGGGTTTAGGTCTGAGGCAATAGCAGTACACCAAAACTCTCTGAGGAAGTTTTGGTATAATACTAAGGGTGTTTTGGTAAAAGCCTCAGCCAGTAGAAAATTCATCAAGAACTTGCAAATATCTTTATAGGCTGGGGTGCTTTGTAGGTAGTTGAAATTTCCCACAAAGTTGTTGCTTTGAAATGTGACAGATTCTACAGTCAAATCACCATACTGAGGGGCATATTCGATTGCTTTGGTTGCGCCATTTTAAAGTTTGTTTTGAGAAAAGGTCAATGGCAGCTATATCAAAAATGGATGGTCACTAAGATGGATATCTTAGATCGTTGGCGCTAACTTGACCAAGAAAATAGGTTGAAAAGAGGTTTTTATCACTAAAAATAAAGAACACACACAAGTTTGAGTTGAGAGAAAATTTTAGCAGAGTTTCTATGCTTTGATAAAATTTTATGTGTGTTACTTTTTATGACGGGGTATTTATAAGTGAGTTGTGAAAAAGGTTTACATTTTTTAAAATTTTATTTTGAAAAAAAAATAAAAGATGTTTGGTATCCCGCATTAAATGCTACCACCCACGTCTGTCACTATCCCTACTATTTCGGCTACTTTTTAGCCGTTATATTTGCAGGCATGACGTAGGGATAACGGTTAGGTAGGATGTGAAAGGACATTTTGGGAAGGGATAGAGTTTGTAGGAGTGAGCATTAATTGCTTAGTGGGATGTTTGAGTGTAAATGGAAAAGTGAGACTCATGACTGTTAGATGACAGTTAGATAAAGAATATTTGTTCCTTATTTAATGTGTTCAGTCACCAACATATGACATATAAGTAACTAAAGACTTAGAGCATTTAGTTACATCGTTTAATGTGTCCCTCGGTGTCATGGGTGTCTTATTTAACTATCAAGGAGAGAGGTTCATAGAGAAGAGACTATTTACACCATACTGAAGATGATTGATCAGGGAGACTTGTCAATCAATGTTTAGCATGCCTAATTCTGCTTTCAGCCTTGTGAAGTAGGTTCATCCAGTGGCTTTGTGACGATATCAGCTAGGTGATACTAAGTGGGGATGAAGTGTAATTCAATATCTCCTTTTAAGATATGGTCCCTGATGAAATGATATCTTATATCAATATGATTGGTCCTTGAATGAAGGATTGGATTGTTGGATATAGCAATGGCACTGGTGTTGTCACAGAAGATGGGTACCATCTTGTAATGAATGTCATAGTCAATGAGTTGACTTTTCATCAACAGGATGTTTGCACAACACCCAACAGCAGCAACATATTCAGCCTCAACTGAGTACATAGCCACTGATTGATGTTTCTTAGCACTCTAATAAACCAATTTGCCTCCAAGAATTTGATAGGCACCTAAGGTGCTTTTTCTATCCATATTGCAACCAACATAGTCTGAGTATCCTTTGAGATCAAATCCTGAGCATTTTAGATACCACATACCAAGGGATGGAGTACCTTTCAGGTACCTAGAGATTCTTTTCACAATAGTGAGATATGATTCTATTAGATTGGCCTGATATCTTGCACATAGACATGTTGAGAATTGGATATCAGGCATGGTTGCAGTTAAGTACATCAGAGACCCAATCATTCCTCTATACAGGGTCTCGTTGACTGGTTTACCAGCAAGATCAGGCCCTAGGTTTTTTGGAGGAACCATTGAAGTTTTTACTGAGGAACTATCAGAATTTCATATTTCTTCAGTAAGTTCCTTGTGTACTATTCTTGATAAATGGATATTCTTTTGTCATCTTGCTTGATTTGCAGTCTAAGGAAGTAGGTGAGTTCTCCCATCATACTCATTTCAAATTTCTTTGTCATCAGTTTCTCAAACTGTTTACAAAGTTTATAACTTGTTGAGCCAAATATGATGTCATCCCATACACTTGAACCAGGAGAACATCTCACTTGGATCTATAGATAAACAAAGTGTTATCTACTCTTCCCATGGCAAACTTATTTTAAATAAAGAAAGTATATAGAGTTTCATACCATGCCATGGGTGCTTGTTTCAGTCCATAAAGGGCTTTGTCAAGCTTGCAGACATAGTTAAGGAACTCACTACTTTCGAAGCCAGGAGGCTGTTTCACATAGACTTTTTCTTTTAATTTTCCATTTAGGAAGGCACTTTTGACATCCATTTGAAAAACTATGAAGTTCATTGAAGACGTACCCTCCCATCCGACTCGAAGGCGTCCCCTTCGAACTCGAAAGGGATCTACTCCCAATTATACCTAGAAACCTTCAAATAGTTTCTAGTGGCGTAAAATCATCTTCGCGATGGTTACCAGTATGAGAATCTGCCACGTGAAGCCCCACACCCTTCGCGGTGTGGTCTTCGATGAAACTGGGGCAGAGGTCAGACTTGGTCACGTCAAAACCCACATTCTTTCTCTCTACCAAGGATTTCCCGCCAAGGTAGAGATCGTGGTACACTAACCTTGTAATCCTCTAAAATCGTGGGACACAGACTTATGTATAGTACTATGTTCCAGCCTATTTTCATCACCTATAAATAGATAGACATGTACCTCAGGTTTGTTTACGCTCTCAACACTTACCTACATACTTTACTCATACTTATTACTCCCAAAAGTACATACTTACTCTCACGCCGGAGGTGATTCGCAGGGACATCCCATGCACTTCACTTAACGTAGTGTTTGCATTTGTTTTGTCACAAGTTATCTACGGCTTGGCAGTCCAACATCCACCCTTAAATTCTTTGATCACCATCAAAGCCTAGTCGTGCCCATATTTGCACAATTAGTGGCGCCATCCGTGGGACCCTCTACAATTAGTACCGTTAAAACTAAGTCAATAACCACCTAACCACCCAACCTACTTTTCTGGCATGACAAATGGGAGAAAAGGAACACCACCACCGGGTTTTTTGACACTAACACCTTTACCTGGTCTAAAACATGGGTGAACTACCACCCAAAACTGTCTCCACTTTCATCGCTAGAACTCCTGAAAATGCGTCACTCACCAATCGTGCTTCCACTTCGGCTAATCCCAACCCTGCGATTAGCCCAACCTTCATTGAGGCTAACTATGAAGTTCTCGAATCCCTCTTAAAGGAACGTGATGAGGTGTCATTTTATATACTTTTTCGGGGTCGTTTAACCTCAAAAATCGTGTGTTTATGCCCAAAATAGATAATATCAGCTATAGACCAACAACTATAGGGCGAATACCACCACCTGGCTTAACAAGCGGTGTAAGAGGGGCACTAGCAATATATTAACCAAGCATCACAAGGCATTTACCCTCAAAAAAGAGATTCACCACTTGGGTGATAGAGGAGACCAACTCATCAGAAATAGCAACAGCCGCTCCACTTAAGCAGTCCATAAGGTGTTGGGCACGCAATCCATCATGTCTACATGACGTACCTCTGGGGAAACTCTTGATCCTGTCCAGAACCACATCCTGTGATGCAATTAGTTGGTGGTGATCAATATGTATATTTGGCAAGGATGAAGCAGACTTGTAAGGGTGTTTAGCCTTTAAATACAGGAGAGTAGCATCGTTGTAAGGGGCAACACCAGAAGATGAAAGAACTCTTACTGCAACAGTATAATGGCCGTCACAAATTTTCCTCTTACACTGCTTGAGATTTCGCTCACACAGATCAAGGTTTTCCTCATCCAAATCTAACATAGGAGAAGCATATTCAGTTAAGGCCTCTCTCACAAGCTGCAAACTACCACCAGGCACCCCCCAAGAACGGATGGCATTGGTAATACTCTCTTCCTGGCGTTGACGTTGATTATTATTATTATTATTATTATTCGTATTATTTATTATAATAATAATAATATTTCTTACTATTATTATTTGTTTATTTATTTTTTTTTAAAAGGAAAAAAAGATTTGCATGATTATTTTTTTATCAAATCTCCGACGCTACCAAACAACGAAATTTATTAAAATTTCTCACTGGATTTCATTTCTAAGAAATTTAATTCTTTGCTTCATTTTTAATCTCTAAAATTCTCTCTACCAAACGTGCCCTAAGGGTAGGTGTAACGGTGAGTGATCCACCACCACCACCTTCCTCCTTCACGCTTGGACCGGATTACCCATCGCTCTCTTTTTTGGCACTGGTTTAGCGGTGCAGACCACGAAACATTTTGTAATTTGTGTGTGTGTGTGTTTGTAGGATATGTTGTGATGTATGTTTGTATAAATGTATTTCTATTAATTTTGTATGATGATGGCTTTTACATTTGTTTGGTGATGTACTGAATGATGATATTATCGTTAGTTATAACATTTCAAATAAAAGTATTTTCTAAATAATCGGGTGGTATGATAACAATCTTTATAACGAAACAAATGAAATGTTCTAGGGACTCTTCGATCATGTAGAATTGGGATCATGTACATTTGGACATGATATTTACTCCTCACTTGAAAATAAGCAAGTAAAAAATCATAAACGGCCACGTATATACTTTGGTTAGGGTTGAACGTCGGGTTAAAACCGACCTGAACCGATCAGAATCAAACCAAACTAAAAACCGATTTTGTGGAAGAAATTAATTAACAACCGAACAAAAAATGACTCGCTCGGTTTAAGTTTTGTGTCGGTCGGTTCGTTTTATACAGTTTAGGTATGTCTTTTTCGGTTTTGACATAAAACTAACCGAACCGAGCCGAACCAAGATCGAAAATCATAAATACATAAAACCAAAAATCATCGGTTCAATTTCAGTTCAACTTATTTTTTAGGTTCTATTCAATTTTCAATATGTTTTAGGGGATGTTTGTTTCGGCTTATATGTGGGCTTATGAACTTATTTGATTTCGGCTTGTATTTCATAAGCCTTAATTTTCCGGCTTATTTTGAGACTTGTGGGCTTATATAAGTTTATTACGATATGATAAACTTATATAAGCCCATAAGTCTAAAAATAAGCCAAAAAATCAAAGCTTATAAATATAAACCGAAATCATATAAGCTGATAAAACCACATATAAACCGAAACAAACACCCCTTTAAACTTAAATAAAACTTTATCAAAATTTCAAATACACAAAAAAAGGGAGTAATGTAACAACTTCTTGCTCAAAAAAATAAAAATAAAAAATGTAACAACTTAAAACCGCTCACACCATCCTCATTTCCACACACACTCCCCAAAACAAACTTTTTCCCCCAATTTGAAATTATTAAAATATTTTCCCGCCATTTCCACCCCCAATTTCTCACACACACTCACGTCATCGTGACGTCATCAACCACCTCACGATCGTAATTAAGTAAGTTACCTTCTAATCGTTACATTCAACGCTTTAATTCGTTATTTTAGTTGTTTATTGTTAATTTATTCTGAATTTAATCGTTTCGTAGCGTTGATTTTGTGGATTACACTCACCGATCACATCATCGTGACGTCATCAACGATCGTTCATAATTAAGTAAGTTACCTTCTAATCGTTACATTTAACGCTTTAATTCGTTAAGTTTTCAGTATTTTTAACGGATTTAGTGAATACATTCATCGATCACGTCATCGTGACGTCATCAATCATAATCGTTACATTTAACGCTTTAATTGTTTCATTTCGTTATAATTTAGTAATTTTAACGGAATAATTGTTAATTATCAAGCTGTTACGAGTTTTCGTTATTTAATTGATTTATAGCGTTGATTTTGTTAATTTGATTTGATTCGTAGCTGGATAAGTTAGTTAGGTTTACGATCTGAAACCCTAGGTTTGTTATACTGGTTATTGCGCGTTGTTGATTCATGATTGAGGATAAATGAAGTTAGGTTTAACAGTTTTGGATATAATTGTGTTGGAATCGTGTATAACGGTTTCGATTTGTATCCGTAAGTTGGTTGTTGTTTGGGGATAAATTATGTGAGATTCATCAGTTTTGTTTGTTAACTGTATATTAATGGTTGTTATGTGCGTAATTGGGATAAAATGGCGTTAGATGTGATAGTTTTGTATACCGATTGTTTATAGCGGTTTTGATTCCATAGATTCGACACCATAAGCTGTGTAAGCTGGATATTGTGTGTTGTTGATTTGTGATTTGTTTATTAGATTCAGAACTGTGAATAGAATCACGGTAATGTAAGTTACTGAGTTTTGTTTTGTTTTGTTGCGTGTTTTAGATACCTGTTGCTCTGAGATCTGGTGGAATCAAGCTGAAGTAACGAAGATGCAGATAGAACGACAACGGCGTTTACACGATGTGAGTATTTGTGGACTCATTTAATTGCGTTATACCTACATTTTGCATCTGATTGAGTTATTCTGAACATACTGGTTGCGTATGGATTGTATCTATGTCATCATCGTAATAATGCATTGAATGTGTAAGTTTCACATGGACTGGTTTACTGGGATAGTGATCTGTTTATGCTTATCTTCGCGCTATTTGTTTCTGCTGCTGCTGTTGTTGTTGCGTGTGTGTGTTCTACTGTATTACTGGTTGATTGAGAACGAATTGTTGTTACGATTATTATTGTTTACCTAAGACAAAGATAGTGGCGTAAATGACCAAAAAGTTGTGTGATGGGATCATATGAGTGGGTATCTGTCATACATTAATCATGTTATAATGTACTAGCTTTTTGCATCTCGTTGCCGTAATCGAAACTTAGAGTTTGTGTATGGACTTTGTTTAATCGTCTTTCAGTTTGTGCATTAACTGTTTCAAGTTGATAATCGTCTACTATACTTGGATATTGTTTCGTCCTGTGTCTTTTGCCCTTATTCGTTTTGTGTATTTGTTTGAGTGTGTTCTACTGTGTTTCTGGTTGATTGAAAACATTGTTTTTACTATGATTTGATTTGTTTACTGAAGTTGAGATAAATATAGAGGCCTTAACTGACTAAGAACTTGTGTGCTAGGATGATATGAGTGGGATTTTGTTTACATGTCTTCTGGATCATGCATTAGTCGTATAAGTTACTCACCAACCGTATAATGGGACAATGTTTTATTTCTGCTTGTTTCCCCCTTATTTTTGTTCTATATTTGTGGGAGTGTATTCTACTGTATTTCTGGTTGAATGGAAAAAAGTTGTTTTTACAATGATTTAAGACGTGTACTGAAGTTCAGAGATGCATAGAGGCTTAATGGACCTATAATTTGAGTGCTAGGATCATATGAGCGGGAATTGGAGTTTTGGTAGCAATTATCAACCATGTAGCCAAACAAGGAAGATGTCCATAGGAATTGTAGTTGATTCCTCTGCCAAAACGAAGAGCAAAATTGGCAGTGAAGTTGCGGCTGAGTTGCATAGTTCACAAAATGTAAAATCCGTGAAAGATGTTCCTGCTGAAAGTAAACGTAATGGGAAAGAAGGCATGTCTTCAGATTTGGGAAGACAGAACAAGCCTCCACGTCAGGAATCATCTCCGCTGATTCGTAGAAAAACTTCTGATCAAAACACAGCATATCCAAAAGTCTTGAATTTGCCTTCTACTAATAATGTGCCCCTGCAACCTAGTGGCAATAAGATAGTTGATAATATGGAGGCTGGTTCATATTTCGCAAGCCAGATGTTGAACCTGCGTGCCAGAGATGCTAATGAGAAGAAATCAAAGAGTAGCTTTAACCAAAGGAAGGGAGGCAACCATGGTACTATTGGCAGGGAGGAAGAGTCTGCGTATGCAACTCCAAAGAAAGTACCGGAGCCAGAGAAAGGAACGACAGAGCAGGGAACAAGTGAAAAAGTGAACATATCAAGAATGAAAGTCCAGGAATTACTTGGAACTGTAATTTCTTCACCGAATAAGACACAGCACAACTCACAGACTTTTGGAATGGATGTAGATAAGACGAAGCAGCGGTCTAAAACTAATGAAACTGATACTCTTTCGCCCGGGAAGAAACCTCAAGCTCAAAAGTCTGTACCAAAAAAACAATCTCCATTATGTCAGTCTAAACAAGCTCACTTAGACGAAAATGCGTTCTCTTTTGTGGAGACTTGGTCAAAGAGATCCATCACCGATGTTAGTCCTGGTTTTAAAATGTTCAAGAGAAAGGAAAGATTGGAATTAGAGATCAGGCCAGTGAAGACATGCGTTATCGAAGAGGTTCATAAAGATAAGAGTCAGAAAGCTAATGATGGGAGAAAAACAAAAGCTGCTGCCACAAATACATCATTAAATGTAAACAGAAAGCGAGACAGTGAGGTAGTTAAGCAAAATACTGAAGGGGTTCTCAAAGATAAGACTCAGAAAGCTACTGATGGGAGAAAAACAAAAGCTGCAACAATGAATTCATCATTGTTTGAAAACAGAAAACGAGACAGTGAGGTAGTTAAGCCAAATACTGGAATGAAAGAAAAGACTCACAACTACTTTGATGATCTTATGACCAGCTGTCAGCCTGGAGGTAATAATGGGACAACGTCAAAGAACGATGTGGATCAGAATCCTTTTGCTAAGCGTTCCTTCTCGACTAATGTAGACCCACAGTCTGATCTAAAGAGCCCAACATTTGAGTTCAAGTCAACTACTGGGATCTCTTCTCCTATATCTTCGTTTGAAAGTGACAAGGAGGACCTTGATGTTGATAGCCCATCTGACAACTCCTTCAAAACAAAACAAACCCGTAGCTCCCACAGCAAAGGATTTTCAAAGGAAGGCCACTACAATGAAAACACAGAGGTATACTAATCCGTATCCTACCAATCTTTCTGGTCTTAGCATATAAATTGCTATAAGATTACTGGTTTGCTAATAATAATCTGTATGCATGTCAATTTTATTCCCAGAATCCTTCCCCGAACCTTCCAGACTCTCCACTAAGTCCGTTAATCACAGGGGGGCACAAAGAAAACGGATGTTCTGGATCTCCAAGTGAAGTGATGGAAACTCAGACCTCTGAAGATGCTTCACCCATCAGTGGTAACGTTTACTTATGCTGTTCTGTAGTTTTGTTATTAAAATGCCATATACTTCAAGAATAATAGATGACTTAAAACTGAAGATAAATCACTCAGTTCAGCTGTATTGAAGATTCTTCTTTTTTGTAAATCTAGTGCCAATTATATTGAAGAATCATCAAGGAAAGAAAAGGCCTGTATCAGTATCACCATGTCAAGAGGAGGATTCTGAGAGCTCTGAAGATGATACACCAATCAAAGGTGATAATTAGTTCATTTCACTACTAAAGTTCTGTACCATGTTTGTTCATTGGTATACATTTAAAGTCTACTTCGTTACTTAAACTGAAAAGTTTCTTAACTTTTATAGGCTTGATTATTAGTGTGTATTCTAAATTTTGAGTAAATTTACTTCTGATAATTGCATCTTGTTGAGAGCTGAGATTATTGACCTCACTTGAGCACACCACTTGGCCAGTGAGTATGTATGATTCTAGGTCACACTTACTTATAGCCAATTGATCACGAGTTGGAACCTTAGATGTTTAATAGCGTGATGTAGGTTAATTTGGATGTGTCAATATGCAAGATCGATTGCCTCACCACCCGCACAAGGCATTGCATGTCTTGTAACAGCTTATACATATGTGAATATAACTTAACTGTTGAACATATGACATACATAGCTATGGCATGAAGTTTCACATATGTGTTATATTTGTTACTGTTATTTATCTTTTACATATATGTATTAGTTGTTTGTTGTGATTGGACAGGGGATGAAGATTGTGACAAATCTCAAGACGACTCGCAACAGGATGGGCTTGTGGGGTAATCCGTTTTTAGTTTGATAATTATAAGTTTCTTTTTCCTCTTATTTAATCACACTATACTATTCTTTTGACATTCATATATATGTTTCAGTGCTGTAAAACTGTTCGCCTTGGCCTTAGAACGAGTTGAAAGGAAAATACATTCAACCACAAGCAAGCAATCTGCTGCCATATTGTTGTCTGTCTCCGAGAACATACATTCACAGTTGCAAAATGCTGAATCCAAGATCCAGAATGAAGTGTGAGTATCTTTACAGTTATTTACATTTCTGATATTTAAATTCTTACAAATGGTTCTTATTTTGTTTCAGTGGAAAGCTGACAAACCTTGGTAAATCCAAAAGAATGCATCCAGAAAACCAATTGCGAGGTATTTAATATCTAATCTTGATTTTTTTCCATCAATGTCTTAAGCGATGATTATTCAGAAGTTAAAGTATATTCAACCCTGTACGTTTCTTTCATCATTTTTGACCCGCGAAATCAATGCAGAGCAACAAGAGCAGCTGAAGGGCATATATGAGAAATTCAAAGAAGAAGTGGATCAGCACCTAGAGAAATGCCGAAGAACACTTGAAGGACTTGAAACACATCAGGTTCAAGTCAAAGGAATGGTAGAGAAGCAAAGTAAGATCTTTTTCCAACTAAATATATCATATGCCAGTTAATATTCTAAACAGTTAATATTCTAAACAGTAATAATTAATTACTAATACTACTACTATGTAACAAGATCAGATACGCCTGAAGGAATTGAAG
>BQNB010029232.1:0-54358 GCA_026074375.1 Tanacetum coccineum | reverse complement strand
TTTATTGATCTTGTTGGTTTTTACACTTAGATATATATTTTATATTTTAATATATATTATATATATTTACGGTGTGAATCCGGCCAGTCAACGACGTCCCGATCATGTGCGACAATAAAGGTGTGATTTACCTTAGCAAAAACCGGTGCAACATTCTCGAACCAAACACATCGAAATTCGTCACCACTTTCTTCGTGATAATGTCCAGAAAGGACGTATCTCAATCGAAAAAGTGCCGTCCGTCGACAACATCGTCGACATTCTTACGAAACCCCTTAAACGTGAATCGTTTAACTATGTACGTCTTGGTTTAGGAATGATGGAACACATTCCATAAATCACATTAGTCTGCTTCTCTTTCTTCTGCCTCAATTCTAGTCCGTGTTTAATTCCATGTCGTGACAACTTAAATACTTCATCCGAAGTACTTTAAGCAATTTTAATTCGCGAAATGCAAATTAAAATGTCACTCCTCTTCGTAAAATTTTCGTCAAAAACTAAGTCCAAAACCCCTCACTGAGGGCGGCCCCCATACCCTAGGTGCCCCCCCAATATATTTGGGACCGCCATCAGCAGACACTAAAATTAAACACTTAATCAAAAAAATTTCAAAACACAAAAACAAACACCCCCTTTCATATCTGCAGCGACGAACATGAACACAACACCCTGAAAACTCAAATCAACCACTAAACTATAATTGAAGATCAAATCAACACCTATAATCTCTCACAACATCTTAAAGATCATCAATTGTAAGTCATTTCATCTATTTTCTTTCAATTTGAGTCTAGGGTTCATGATGAACACAAAAATTAAAATTGGGGATTTTTCATTTTTTTTTCAATTTTGTACAATTAGAATTACTTGGATACAATGTATAACTAATATGCTTCCTGTAGACGTAGGATTTGCATACACTTGTGAGTTTGTCAAAAATTGATTTCGAACCAAAAACCCTAATTTTATTTTCAAATCACTCACGTTAGGAACATAATAAAATTGTTGTCATAAATTGTTAATACAACTTAAAAACGTTTTCAAACACATGCATAACGATCTCATGAACAAAGCTTCTGATACATAACTCACATGTATTTTTAGACATGTTTAGATGAGCAAAATCAAACTAAAGAGCGTTTGGATTAACTCTTAGGATTTTAAAGTTTAGGTCGAGTTAATCGTTACTCCACATTTGTCACATTTAGACACACACTATATACAATGTGCATAACAAAGTACAAGTAAGCGGTAATAAAATATGATTTAATTTTTTCTAAGAAATCATGCACGTAATTCCATTCAAAGATCACAAAAATATAATAGCCTATATTTCCAATAATATCGACATGAATACCGTACACCTATAAGATAAAACTAAGAAACCTTGAAAGTCGTTGCATTCATGAGGGTCGGGTGGTTTTTCCGATGACTTTGCGGATCGAAACTAGTTCAGGTCCTTTTTTACTACAACTTTGTTTAAAATGATGTCTCTTTGAAATTAATGTCCAATATTTGTCCCTCAGTTTCAACTGGAGTTTAATAGTCAATATCAAAAGAAGACTATCGATGAAGGTTAAATGTTCAACGGAAATTGTGATCAAAATCAATCTTTTCTTTACTCTCTTATGAAGAATTGCTCAATTCTTGACGATAACCTTGCGAGGGGTACCTTTCGTCTTTACTGACAAGTGGTCACTTGCCTAGTTGGCATATGGTGTCCCTAACGATTGTCCATATCAAAACCAACCCTCCTTCTACCTGATTAATCATATTCCTCTATTCGAATTGGATCAAGAAGTCCAAAGTACCGACGCATATCCGTCAAGAGGAAGAAATTGATGTTCTTAATATCAAATTCTCACATCGTGAAAATGTCCAACTTGTAGCCTTTTGAAGAAATTAAGTCTGGGAAAAACATTTTCTGTCAGGGGGGTAATCGGGACCAATGTTCCCTGCGTGTCTTTGTTACAAGCTTTTCCTGTTTAGTACACGCCAAAAAGTTCAACCTTTCCTATTACATGGCAAAATGAATGGAGTGGGTCACTAAACAAAAGCGGTTAATTTTACCACATGGTATGTGTCACAAACCCCTTGCCGAAATTTTTCACTGCAAAGGGGGGGGGCGGATGTCTGATTTTGGATTGTGACTTCATGGCATGTAAGATGGCTTGATACGAGAGATAGACCACTATAAGCCCATTTTTAAATACCAAAAGCCAAGACTCCCTTATATTCCGTATGGTAGAACACACCGAGAAAAAACATCATTGCTAAAGTGTCAACATAATTGGTGAGTTTCATAGGTTTTTGGTTGTTTGATAATAGTGATGAACCAACAAGATTTATAACCATAAGCATTAAATATAGAAATCCTATATATCACAATGAAAAAGTATTTACGATTGTCAAAGCCCATGACAAACCGAAGCGTTAACATTACCATCGTAGTATAAGCCCGTGCAGATGTACAACCCGCAACATCCTAACTGACTCAAATAAACTACTGTGTTTGCTTTGACTATGTCAGTCCACGACAAACAAGGGATGGCAATCCCGATAGATCATCCATAACATCACGTCTTATGAGTAATTAATAAATGGTTCACTGAATAAATTGGGCACTACAGTAAGTGGGTTGGAGTAGGGACTTAGACCTAGATAGTAAATCAGTAGAAGTACGTTGTGGTTCAACTGTTAAAAATAAGCAATGTTCTCACCCCAAAAGATAATTTAAAACAGTAAAGTAGGGGCTATGAAACTCACCTTGTCGGTTAATCGTCTGGAATTGATAATGGATCAATGTACGTCAAATAGTGACTCAGTCAAACACCTAAGTAATTATGATAAATCTGAGTTTATATTCTAAAGAATTAATGTATGAAAGGAAATATGCAAGTGGGTCGTCAAAGGGCATTGTCGTTTATGAGATAACGTTTTATGTTTTCAAAATTTGATTAAACCGTTGGCCCTAGGGGTGATACACGACTTTACACTCATAAGTATATATACATAAGTTGATAAAGTCATGCGTCGTAACTTATATTTATAAGTTCATGCGATTTATATCTTAGGAGAATACAAGTATTAGTTGTAAATTACTAAGTCTATATATGTCTGTACTTATTTCGTCTTTGGTTCTTTCTACCTCCTCAACGAAGATGACTTGTTCGGGCATATACGGATCATGATGAAAACTTGGATATCTAGTTGTTTTTTGTGATTCTTTCTCTTTATACCCACAAAGTATCCATCACTTTAAAGAGTTACATTGTAGTACTCAGTGTCTCACGCAGTTGAGGATATTTCAAGAGGTTACTTATTATACTTTGTGATTGGGGTATTGGGTACACCGTTCTTTGTCACATGAATAGTACAAGATTAAGTCACAAGTCTAGGGAATTCTACTTCAGTTTCAAGTTTGGTATATCCGGTTTATTCCATTAGTGGTTACTTCAAATAGCCTACAAAGGGGTTGGTAAAGAGACGGTCATAGAGAGTTTATGAATAGAGATTTAATCAGAAGTTGATTCTCACAGGATAGATTTGAGCTTATTTATTCTTCGCATAAGATGTCAAGTGTATATGCGTACAAAGTGTTTCTGATTCTGAGGTATCGAAACCATCAAGGGGGAAGAAGTATATACACTATAGAGCCCATGCCCTCTTCTTTTGTTGGGCCATACCGGAAAGACAAATGTCATATCCGCAAAGAACATTAGTGGCTTTTGGGTGTATTATTTCAAAAACATAGGGGAAGAGATATCTCGTCATTATTTTAGTATACATTATTTGAGCTTCTAGGGGGAAGAGATGTGAGAAGAATCATTCAAGCGTGAGAAGATATGTTGTTGATCCAATTAGTGTTTCCCCGAACGGTTAATCACAAATTTCGTTATGGGTATTCTACAAATTTCGTTGTACACATAATTATTCTAAGCTTGTGAGAAAGCTTTGAAACTGCTCAAGAGAGGATTGCTGGTTCGGGGGAAAGCTATGAAAGCTTCTAAAAGAAGAATATGTGGCATGAATTAGGGGGAAGCTGATTCATACGCTCCTCCTTAACCAAGAAGTGTATAGGTTTCCTAGTTCATGCCTATTACAGTATTTCTCTTACAAGGTACTACAAAGATGATTCATGTTGGAGTGCAATCTTGAAGTCAAAGACAACAGAAGACATCATCAGCATTGGAAGCTTCATGGAAGTTTTTGTTCTTAATCAATATATACTTGTTAGGAAAATATTGTAAGTAATTCCGTATATCATTCCATGGGGGAAGATTGCTAGGATTTCATTTATGTGACGACATTTACGGAATTACCTTAGTTTACCATACCACCATACTCAGGGACTAGAATAGACAATATAGTATACATGTGTAACGTATGGTGGTATATATACCCCTCTATGGCTTTCATGGAGGGTGAGGCTCTTGTAACATTTTACATTTTCATAATACACATTTTACTTTCTCTCTCTACTCTCTCACTAGAAATGGCTATCTCTATATTCGAGTCTCCCCGACCCCCGATCAATGATTCTTTAGATCTAACATTTAATTGTAGGGATATCAATCACACAAATATGCAAGTATGTAAAAAAGGATTTAGAGAGAGAAAGTGGTTGGATACTTCTAGAGAAAGAAAGAAATAAGAGTGTGTGATATTATGAGCAGAACCAACACCCTCACCATGTGTGGAGAGGGTATTTATAGTATGGATCACATACTTGGGGCGTTTAGACTCCATGGGTTATCCATGGGCCGACCTGGTTAGCTTACTTAATTATTACATATTTAACTACGAGCTAAGAACTATAATATTGGTAGTGACCAAGTCTTTTCTCGATTCCTAACAATCTCCCCCTAAGGGAGGTCACTCCAATTTACAAAAGACTTAAACCTAGCATTCTATGAATGTTCTTCGGTCTTTCTCGTAGTCTTAAATCTTTGTATTTTATCTTGTGATATATGTAGTGATCTTTGATCTTGAGCTTGTTCCAACATGCTTGATAACTTGTGATCTTGAACTTCAAGTGATCATCAATCTTGCATTATCACTTGAACATCTTTGTGATTCTTTTGCCTTATTACGATCTTGTGTCTTTTGGACTAACATGCTCATACTTTACTCTATATTAAAAGCTGTCTAACAATCTTCTTTGATATGCTTTGTCTTGAACACTTTATGACTTCAGGGAAGATGTTGAGTATCAGAGTAGCAAAAGTCTTAGTAACATGTACTTGAGCTTTCATCATGTATTTATATTTGTCGATCGAGTATGAGCATGTGCTTATGAATTTGACTCAACTGGAATGGGGAACCGCCACCATCATATAAACCTGCATTTAATGGGTTAGTAATAAACAATATGGACGAATATGGCTTTGTCATTCGTCGAATATAGGTAGCGTTAACCTTCGATTCCATGAGGACCGAACTGTGATCAGGTAGATTTAATTTAGAAGAATCTCCTTGACAGGATTCCCAGCTTAAAGTATTGGATCCTCTAACGCAGATGCATCAGATTCACCATACTTGTTTGTTCTCATTACCGAAACATCTCAAAACAGACAACACGATAAGAGTGAATCGGTTAGTTGCTATCTTACTGATTGAGTCATCAATTCATAAACTGGACCAAATCGATATCCAGTTGACACAAGTTTGATCCATATAGGATCGCGCAAGTCACCTACCGCAATGCTGTTTGATGTTGACATTGGAAGGATTTTCATTCGTCACTATGAAATGCTAAAGAGCACCACTCTGAATGTTCTGGCAAGATCACAAAGATAATGCGTAGGACTCTTTATATATCACTAATGTTTACAGTGTATGAACAACGAGTGTAAGTTGGAATAGTGCCATAATGAGATTTATTGATTGATCTCTTTGGCTCTAGACTCGATAAGTGCGTTTTGGTTTTAGTGATCGGAGGCTGGAGCAGACTGCCACCTTTTCAATACCAACTAACTCAGAGTGAGAAAGTCAATAGAAATGTGTTTAATCTCCATGAAAAATGAAAAAAAAAAACTTATTTTGAGAGAATTCTGAGTAGCTTGGGAGGGTTGTGCATTGCATCACTAGGTCCATAATGACTATCTTCAATACCAGCAATCAACTGTGTGATTTTGATAGCATATGTATTGACCCGGTTTCTGCCTAAAGTGTATGGATGGCTTCTTTTTTTACACCCTTTTATCCTTACATTTCTTTTTAATTCTTTAACCCCTTCAATGTTATTCCAACACGTCCTCATTATCATAATGGTGGGTTTGTTTTGGTGATAACTCATGCCTTGGATAACATTTTTCCCAATCTCACTTTACTCCTTTTTTCATATCATACCTAAGGACTTCTACTCTATCGATTAGAGTGTCCTTGGGTAGATCCCTCTGATTCTGGCTGGATCATAGAACAAATACCTAACCCTAACCGCCTTATATATCCTTGATAAGCGTAACTTAGTTGGTCTTTGGTATTTCCATCTAAGCCATAAAACCATTTGAAAAATCAATCAAGGTACTTTTGATATAAATCAAAGCATTTGTAGCTTGAAAGTTTCATCTTTTCAAAATTGCCCCCTCTACATATGTGCATCAGTATTCGAAAGCTTTTTGCACATGTAGGGAGGAAGCCGCACTTGAGTCACTAAAATTACATTTATTAGTCTTATATTATAATTACATTTTCTCTCCTTATCAAAAATGTCAAATCTTTTGATATTTTGGATATCACTTGATTAAAATATTAAGGTTTCTGGGGAGAAAAATGTTATTTGAGTTAGCATGTATCTTTGGAACATTTTAATGCTCCCCCTCAAATGATGAGGGAATGATATAGTGTGGAGTACATATTTTGAAAGATTTTGAATTTACTAAGAAATTCTTAAAAAATTGCACTCCAACACTATTCATTTAATGATCTACATTATTTATATATACATATTCATAAAATATAGTATGAGACAGGACCTAAATGTAGCAAACCTAGTATGACAGAGTCATTATGTCCACGTCAGAAGTCTGTAGTCCGTCTCAACTTTCCTTCCACCAACAAATCCTTCCAAGCTCCGCATGATCCGTCTTTCATGCAGTGTCTTATCCATCTTCTTTATGATTGATGTTGTTCTGTCTTGATCTTTGGTAGTCCACTTTCGTTTCAGCATATCATCATTATATCCCAGTACAAAGTTATGCAGCCTCACTGATGTGTCGTCGTGTGGTGTATATTAAGTGATTATCAAGTTTTACATTTATATTTAGCCGACAAACCTAAAGACAACACTTTAACAGGCAGTGTACCCGGTCAAGATGTAGCTTCGCAGTAAGTAGAGTGTCGAACACTAAGAGCGAGAGTAACCGAATATTCTATCAGTATTTTAATCTATCTAGATTAGTCTAATTACTTGTTAAACCTATGCTATACATATTTACTAGTGATAAATAGGGGGGGTTCAGCCTGAGAGACTAGCACAGGTTTGGTGGTGATAAAGATTAATTCTAAACACAATAAACACTAAAGCAAATAATCACAAGATAAAGAAGCGGCACAAGCCAAATAAAAGAAAACTGTATTAACCATGTTAAATCCGATTAAATGTTGATTTGTTTGTTTAGTGCAATGGCTACTTATCTTAAGGCGGCATATCATTCTTAAGACTTAGGCGGTTCTTCATCCTAAGACCTAGATATGAACAATCCTATCATGATTAACGCATCCGCATAAAGCATCCAATAGTCTAATTATAATCTATCATAAGGAATAAAAGCAGTGGTGATCCTGTTAATTGTAACACCCCCAAAAATGTGTCGCAGCGGAAAATATGTCAGAGGGCGTTACTTCATAATACAATAGCACAAGATACAAGAGAACGATCTCTAAATGTGTCGTTTAAAAGTAATCTCGTTGATTTCTTTTCCAACTAAGCTCATAATCAAAGGGTAAGGACAAGGTGTCATTTATGATCCTATTGGTCCGGGCATACAAAACACAACATAGAGAGCTATCCCAGCATCTAGATTACTGGTTAAGTCTCACTAGACCCAGTTGAATGATAGGTCGCATGTACAAGCACATAAACAAGTATGAGGAAAATAAACATAATTAAACAACAACGATAAATTAAGCAAGGCAGATTCAAACAAACCAAACATTACAATCTTCATTAACCTGGCCAAAAAACCCTAGGGTATTAGCCCACAATCCCAAATGTCAATTTACTAATTGATCAAATAATTAGAAATCAAATGATTAAGAAAGGTAAAATTACACGATTAATCTATAGAATATGGTTGATGCTTGACCTTGGCTGCTTCTAATATCTTGGAAAAATCATCTTCAGAGAGTATGGTATAGAGAAAGTATAATTTTTGCTCACCGAAACTCGTTTTTGAGCCTCGTATTTATAGTGTCTGAAAATAGCCTAGATACTGCCCGTATAGAGAAGTAATACGGTGCATAAGGTTAAAATTCATTGGAGTCGCGATAAAGATCTAATCAATCAAGATTAATTGCCATCAATCACATTAACTTTGTATCTTTGACTAATGACCAGCTGTGCATATGGCGTATAGGTGAAGAGTGATACGTCGTATAGGGAATTGATCATTATGCGTATTCTTGTGATAAGAAGTAAGCGCTGATACGCCATAATCAGTCCTTATTGGATATGGTGTAATATAGCAATAAATAGTTTTCCTTCAAATGTCTTCGTTTTAGCCCAGACTAGACCCATTTAGCTTCGGCTTCACCAGTTTCTCCATTCTGGAGCTAAACCGAAGACATTTTGAAAAAACAATTATCTGCTACTATACACCATATCCAATAAGGAAGATATGGCGTATCAGCGCTATCTTATCACAAGAATACGCATAATGATCAATTCCCTATACGACGTATCACTCTTCACCTATACGCCATATGCACAGTTGGTCATTAGTCAAAGATACAAAGTTAATGTGATTTATGGAAGTTAATCTTGATTGATTAGATCTTATCGTGAACTCTGATGAAATTAACCTTATACGCCGTATTCAACTCTCTCTATACGGCGTATCCAGACTATTTTCAGACACTATAAATACGAGGCTCAAAAACAAGTTTTAGTGTGTAAAAATTATATTCTCTATACCATACTCTCTGAAGACGATTTTTCCAAGATATTAGAAGCAGCCAAGGTCAAGCATCAACCATAATTCCATAGAAGACTTCGTGTAATTCTTACTTTCTTAATCATTTGATTTCTAATTGTTTGATCATGTTTGTAAAATGACAATGATTGTGGGCTAATACCCTCGGGTATTAGCCATGTTAATTAAGATTGTAATGTTTGGGTATTGTATTTGAATCTCCTTGCTTAATTTAACGTTGTTGTTTTAATTATGTTATTTCCTCATACTTGTTTATGTGCATGACATACACCTATCATTCAACTGGGTCTAGTGAGACTTAACCAGTAATCTAGATGCCGGGATAGCTCTCTATGTTGTGTCTTGTATGCCCGGACCAATAGGATCACAAATAACACCTTGTCCTTACCCTTTGATTATGAGCTTAGTTGGACCGGCAGGTGACCCAATAATTGTTCAACTATTATTGTTCTTAATTGATTGGTATTGATTTTGGTGGTGGACTACCGGTGTATAAGACAACATCAAGCAATAAGTGGGTAAAGTCCCGATGGGCTGGGGTATTAACAGGATCACCACTTCTTTAATTCCCTATAATAGATTATAATTAGACTATAGGATGCTTTATGTGGATGCGTTGATCGTGACAGGATCATTCGTATCTAGGTCTTAGGAAGAAGAACCGCCTAAGTCTTAAGAATGATATGCCGCCTCAAAATAAGTAGCCATTGCACTAAATAAACAAACCAGCTTGTAATTGGATTTAACATGGTTAATACAGTTTTCTATTATTTGGCTTGTACTACTTCTTTATCTTTTGATTAAGTGCTTTAGTTTGTATTGTGTTTTGAATTAATCTTTAACACCACCAAACCTGTGTCAGTCTCTCAGGCTGAAACCCCCCCCCCCTATTTTACCTCCTAGTAAATATTTATAATCATAGGTTTAACAATTAATTAGACTAATCTAGATAGAACTAAAATACTGATAGAATATTAGGTTAACTCTCATTGTTAGTGTTTGACACCGTACGTACCACGAAGCTACATCTTGACCGGGTACACTGCCTGTTAAAGTGTTGTCTTTAGGTTTGTCAACTAAATATAAATGTAAAACTTGATAATCACTAAAGTAACACCACACACGACCACATCAAGTTTTTGGCGCCGTAGCCAGAGAGTGAATAGTTTTAATCATTATTCTTATTAGTGTTTTTTCTAACCTTTAACTTGCCTTAGTGTAAATTAATTAATCTGATTGCTAATTGTTTTAGTTTAATTTATTGCATCATTTAATTGTGTGTTTAAATATTATTAGTTCTGACTGATTACTATTGATAGGCGTATTCCACTAAGTTTGGAATGCGACGTAATCAAACTTTCTATCCAGGACAGCGTATTGTTATAACAGTCTAAATGGCGTATCTGTTCCCAAAATGATTCGGCGTATTCTGTGAACTCAATACGGCGTACTACTATTCAACAGACCCATACGGCGTATACTAGTCAATATCATACGATGTATTTGTCATTTAATACAGTACCAGTATTTCAAATTTGGTTTTCTATGTTCCTTCCCATGAAAGCACATACTACGGATCATTTGTGCTCATTTTCAGGAAAATCGTTTGGCCAAAGAAATCACAATGGCAACACCTGATCTGGATGGAACATATACCCCATAGTGCCTTGCCAATCCAAATCTTGCTGAGACTAAAACCAACAATAATTTCAAACAAGAAATCAGCAGGGAGATGCTTATATTGCTTCGTGACAACGCCGATAATGGAGCCGATGCAAATGACGCAATTGACCATATTACTAGATTTCTTGAAATAAATCGAGTCTAGTGAGAAATCAAAATGTTTGACCCAGAACAACTGCCATATTTGCATTTCCATACATCTCTCACCTGAAATGCACGTAAAGGTGGATGGCACAAAGAAAAATGACATGATTACTTCATGGGAAGAATTGGTTGACAAATTCTTTTACAAATACTACCCACTATCCCGTGCCAGTAAAACAAATGATGCTAATGTTCGGGAATGTCACTTAAGATTTATGAAATTGGTAAAAAAAAAAAAAAAAAGGAAAAAAAGAAAAAAAAAAAAAAAAAAAAAAAAAAAAAAAGAAAAAAAAAAAAAAGAGAAATAAAAAAAAGAAAAAAAAAAAAAAAACAAAAAAAAAAAAAAAAAAGCTCGAAATTCAAAAACCTTGGAATTAAGCAGCGCAACTAACAAATGCGCTATGGAATTTTTGGGTGAAGGGATACTATAACCACTACACTCATTGATGATGAAGATCAAGTGATATGAAGACAACGAATAAACCAAGTAAATCACCATGACACAAACCGTTTCTCGATCCATACCTAAGTGTTAAAAATGAAGGTAACAAAAGCCACCATATGAAGTGCAATGATAACGATAGCGGACCAAAAAACTTCGTTCAAAATGATGCACTGCACTCTGGTAACAATAACCAAGGAAACGAAGGACTATGTAGAATGGAAAAATTCGAGGTGATCAAATACTCGATTGGGGACAACGAAGAATTTATGGGAATTCGCACGCTCGAACGCGACTCTTGGGCTCAAACTGTTAACGGAATATCCAATATCTACCTCGATATCTTCCACAAAAAGGGCGAAGGGTGGATTGTACACCGCACCAAGTAGGAGACGATGAAGAAAAGAGAAGAAAAAGGTCGAACTTAACGACTAGCTGAAACAAAAGTGCTTCCCGGGAGACAACCCGGTCATATTTTAATTATTTGTCGCATTTAATTGTTTGAATTTTAATTTATTGTTGAGTATGTCTTCCTAGACATGCCATGCGGCGTATCAAACCCCCTGGATACGACGTATGCATGTCTGGACGTTATCAGTATATTTAAATTCCAGTAATTTAATTATTTTCACTGGTTTACATACGGCGTATTTTTTGGTTTAGGATACGGCGTATTGTAACCTGTATAGTTGTGGGTTTAATTGTTTGCTTGTCTTGTAGGTTAGCAAAAGTACAAATTGCACAAACGTCTTCTAAAGTTTCATGCAGGACATTGCTGAAAATGAAATCGACTTAGTGGTATAATCTAAAAAAAACCATGTGTTGAACTCTCAGGGCAATCTGAAGCCCTCTTTAACACACTTTTTGCTCGAACACTCATAATGAAGAACCATACGGAGCAAACTATCAGGGGAGTTTCCTCGTTCTAATTCTTTTTCCCATATTATTTAAATGTTTTATATATACAACGAGGACGTTGTATAATTTAAGTGGGGGGATGGAGAATTAGAACGTACTTGTCCTTATTTTCACAAATATGCTTAAAAATGCCTAAAAATGGATCAAATTAAAAAAAATTAGCATACCTTTTTGTGAAAAATCACTAGTTACATTACCTTGCGCACTATAACCCTTATTGCCAATTTGTGAGAATTAAGCCTATCCGTTTCCAATTGCTTACTTAAAATTCCACAAAAATATGTGTGTGCCGGTGATGTAGTGGACTTTAGAACTTGGCCTGGTATATCACTCGAGACCTCAATGATGAGTACTATGGATTTAGATGGAGTAACATGCTTAACTGGTAGATTTCTAGGATTAAACCAAAAAGCCTACATGTCGTAATATTAACTAACTAAATGGTAGTTAACCCCCGTGGTAACCCTTTGAGCTTACATCACTTTTAGAGTAAGATGCCCTAGAACAACCTGCTGAGCCATTCCTTTCTTTTTCCTACACTGATTAAAAAAATTGTTTCGTTTTGCCTTTACACCTTAGCCTACCGTGTAGATTAAAGCCTATTTTAATCAAAGTTGCTGGTTGCTTTCGTGTAAAGTCTTGTAGTTCCTGCGTCAAAGTGAAATTTCTCTATATCTGTAAAGGTCAGGAAAATTGCACAATGCAATGGGAATATTTTGTAGCTCGTGTATTTTGCTACTTTCGTGATTGTATGTTATGTCTGAAGAGGAAAAGTTAAAAGGAAGAATCAGCCGGACAAATGATGATAGTGAAGACGGTGAATTACACCGAGATTTATGATGTATTATTGGCAAGTAAAATTTTTTTTTGAAAAGAAAGATAGTCGGTTCATTAAACTTATACCAAAGAGATTATTCGAAAGGAATATTGATTATCAAAAGAAAATCACACTAACCTATATCAAAAATAACACACATTTTACATTATTTATCCATGCCAGTTTACCACTTTATATGATTATTGCAAGATATTTGTACTTAATTGCTTAAGAGTATATGATTAGCAGTAAATATGGAGTAACTGTGAAACACAAGAATCTAAAAGGCGCCAATTCTGGAGCATAAAAAGCAGACATTTAAGAAAACTGTTATCCTACAATACATCGTATCCAACAAGGAAGATACGGCGTATCAGTGCCAGCTCATCACAAGAATACGCGTAATGATCAATTCCCTATCCGGCGTATCACTCTTCACCTATACGCCGTATGCACAGCTGGTCATCAGTCAAAGATACAAAGTTAATGTGATTGATGGCAATTAATCTTGATTGATTTGATCTTATCGCGAACTCCAAGGAAATTAACCCTATACGCCGTATTCACTCTCTCAATACGGTGTATCCGTATATTTTCATACACTATAAATACGAGGCTCAAAAAAGAGTTTAGAGTAAAAAATTAATTCTTTATACCATACTCTCTGTAGATATTTTTCTAAGATAATAGAAGCAGCCAAGGTCAAGCATCAACCATAAGTCCCATAGAAGACTACGTGTTAATTCTACTTTCTAATCATTCGATTTCTATTGTTTGATCCACGTTTGTAAATGTACATAATTCTGGGCTAATACCCTCGGGTATTACCCATGTTAATGAAGATTGTAATGTTTGGTTTGGATTTTAGATCCTGCATGCTTAATCTATCGTTGTTGTTTAATTTATGTTTATCGCCTCATACTTGTTTATTGCATGTACCATCGACCCTATCATTCAACTGGGTCTAGTGAGACTTAACCAGTAATCTAGATGTCGGGATAGCTCTCCATGTTGTGTTTGTATGTCCGGACCAATATTACACAAATGACACCTTGTCCTTACCCTTTGATATGAGCGTTAGTTGGACCGCAGTGACCCGTAATTGCTCAACCATATCTTCTTAATTGATTGGTATTGATTTTGGTGGTGGACTGCCGGTGTATAAGACAACATCAAGCAATAAGTGGGTAAAGTCCCGATGGGCTAGGATATTAATAGGATCACCACTTCTTTAATTCCTTATGATAGATTGTAATTAGACTATAGGATGCTTTATGCGGATAGGTTGATCGTAACATGATCATTCGTATCTAGGTCTTAGGAAGAAGAACCGCCTAAGTCTTAGGAATGATATGCCGCCTCAAAATAAGTAGCCATTGCACTATATAAACAAACCAGCTTGTAATTGGATTTAACATGGTTAATATAGTTTTCTATTATTTGGCTTGTACCGCTTCTTTATCTTGTGATTAATTGCCTTAGTTTGTAATGTGTTTTGAATTAATCTTTGACACCACCAAACCTATGCCAGTCTCTCAGGCTGAACCCCCACCATTTACCTTTAGTAAATATGTATAGCATAGGTTTAACAATTAATTAGACTAATATAGATAGAACTAAAATACTAATAGAATATTAGGTTAACTCTAACTCTTAGTGTTCGACACCCTACTTACCGCGAAGCTACATCTTGACCGGGTACACTGCCCGTTAAAGTGTTATCTTTAGGTTTTTCGACTAAATATAAATGTAAAACTTGATAATCACTAAATATACACCACACGACAACACATCACTAACCATAATCCCTCCTAGACAACTATTTGTTAACATTTCTAGTGATGAAGATGTCACCACCACACCTTCTCCTATAATAACTTTTTCATCTCCAACTCCTCCAAATGCACCATCAAAAACACCATCCACAAATCAAACCTCATCAAGCCAAGAGAACACGTCTTCTTTTTTTAAATCAAAACTTTAAATTTCACCACCATCATCAAATGAACCAACCTCTCCTTAACCTTTGAACCCTTTGCTTCATAACATCTCGGATGTTCCTCCTAGACCTTTAAACCCTCAACCACTACAAAGCCATTCTTCTTTGGATATCACACTTTCTTTGTCACCAATCACTTATCTTGATCACATTCTTGATACACCATCACCACCATCTCCACCACAACCTCAACCACCTATCATGGACCACCCTCTTTACTACAACTACCATGACTACCATGGGTCAACTTGCATATGTTTCTCTCACAACCGAACTCTTTTCTTAACCTTAAGAGATGAGATGCACATCATGTTTACTTATCTTGAGTATCTTCTTACTACCGCAATCACCTCACACTTTCCACCTCACACTTTCTACCTCCACCTCCAATAGTTACACAAATGACACCTTGTCCTTACCCTTTGATTATGAGCTTAGTTGGACCGACAGGTGACCCGATAATTGCTCAACCAGTATTCTTCTTAATTGATTGGTCTTGATTTTGGTGGTGGACTACCAGTGTATAAGACAACATCAAGCAATAAGTAGGTAAAGTCCTGATGGGCTAGGGTATTAACAGGATCACCACTGCTTTAATTCCCTATGATAGATTATAATTAGACTATAGAATGCTTTATGCGGATGCGTTGATCGTGACAGGATCGTTTGTATCTAGGTCTTAGGAAGAAGAACCGCCTAAGTCATAAGAATGATATGCCGCCTCGAAATAAGTAGTGTAACACCCCCAAAAATCACTTACAGCGCAGCGGAATACCAAATGGGGTGTTACTTCGTAATACACAGCAATAGATACAAGAGAACGACCTCTAAGTGTCGTTTGAATAACAACATTTGTTGATTCAATAAAAATTTGAATCTAATAATACATTTGTCCCATAATTTGCATCACAATGAAAAGCTTGAATGTAAAGACTCCAATGCACATCAAATAGTCCAAGCATCTAATCCACCTGAGAAAAACATGCTTACAAGTGTCAACATTAAAGTTGGTGAGTTCATAGATTAGTTAAAATATAAATGTAATCCACTGTATCATCACAGTACCATGTAAAAATCCCAAAGATTTATAAAGAATGCACAACACATTTTTATGTCACCATAAGTACCAAATCTTATCCCAAAGATTTTATAAAGAATGCATAATACATTTTATGAACAAAATTGAGTCACTATATAAATTCTGTGACATTTCCCGCACTATACGAATTTCCGTGCCTGCACTATATAAACTTCGTGCCATGTTGGGGAGGCCCGAAGGTCCCAACAATATAATCCGACATGTTATAACGTTCGTTCCCAGTGATAGCTAGTCACCCGAACGGGGGTTGTCAATCCCGAATAGATCTATAATGTTCGTTTACCAAGTGATCGCTAATCACCCTAACAGTATCCTCATCCGAATAGATTTTATTTCAACATTCGCGCTCACACTCCAAGTGATTTCAGTTCAAGACGCTGTACCGTAGACTTGTATGTACCCCTAATTTTTGGGCATGATACAATTACTTTGCGTATAATACTCCCGTACCGGTGACCCCCTCCAAGAAACACCCGGCCAGTTAATGTAAAAAATATGTACAACCCGTTACCGTGTCCCCTCCAAGAACACCGGGCAGTAACGTTAAAAATATCAGTTCAATTAGCCTAAGCTAATCCGAAATTATTTCAATTGTAAAGTATGCATTTGTGACCAAAAATGAATTCAAATAATGTATCCCATAGCGAACTATGCAAATAAGTATGTAAACCAATTCGTAAACAATCCTGTAAATGCATTTGTAAACAAGCATGTTCTCACCCCAAATATATGTAAAACGAGTAAAACGTGGGGCTATAAACTCACAAAATCCTTTAAAACAATCACATTGTTATAAGATAACCAAATATAAGATTTTGTAGACAAGCATGTATCCCCCTCGCGGGTTATAAAACATTCAAAAGATTGAAAAGCGAGGCTATGAAACTCACATTGATTAAAGACCACGATCAATTAATCCAATTAAATCACACTGAATCTGCAACGATCTCGACCACGACCTATAATTATGTCGTTCGATTATAATACACGTACTAAATATGATCAACGATGCGTACATCGTTACCACGAAATCATACATATTTTTATATGTATGCAGTCATATATACATGTGATGAGAAATCCACTTGCGCGTCTTTAAACCTTAACCCTTAGTATATTTTATGTATATATACTATTTCCGTCCAATCCTAACTTATCTCAATTTCTAAAGCTGATAAGCCTCGCGGCAAAGTAAAATGCCATTACGAACAACTTTCGTGTTTCGCCGGAAGGCTGAAACGGGCTCGAAAGTGCTCGAATCGTTTAATTAATAGATATGTCAGATTTAATATATTAAAAATAACTTATTTTCTATTAAAGTGTATATTCGATAAATCGCACCAGTTTTCTTCGTTATTTGAACTTAAAAGTCCCGTTTTATATCAAAACATCCGTATAATTATAATTTGTTATATTTTGTAAATCAAAATATAATTTATCAACATCTCGATTCCCGAATCTTATGTTTCGATTTTTGATATTTATTATTCGGTATAAAAGGTGTAAATGTCCATTTTTGGTCCAACTCTCGTCTCAGATATATCCAATATCACTTATACATTAATATCAGTCTCGTTTCAATATTCATATCGTATTTTACTTAGACCGCGCAATTTAATATTTTTCATCACATTATATATATATCAAATAAATGAAACAATTTAATATATTTTCGCGTTAACTTAAACTCACTTTATTTCGGTGTCAACACACTCAAACGCACGCACCCCGGCTGGTGGACAGCCAAACGCACCCTTGTTTTTAGTAAACTCAAATCCAAACGCACCCTTGTTGGTGGAAACTAGCCAAACGCACCCTTAGGTTGTTAACCCTTAACCCGACCCGACAACCCTTGCCCCGGCTGTCCCGAGCCAAACCAAACACCCCGGCTGTTTTTGACAGCCAACCCAACAGCCCCTCGGCTGTTTTACCAATCAAACCAAACACGCCCTTTTGTGTTAATAGTCCCAAACAAACAAACAAACACCCCTTGGTGTTAAACCCAGCCCGACCCCGGCTGTTATTATAGCCGAACCAAACACACCCCTCGTGTCTTTCCTGCTGCCACCCAACAGACGCAGCCAAAACGCACCCTTGGCTGTGGAGCAGCCATCCCAAACGCACCCTAATCTACGTTGCACAAACAACCGCACCCTTATTCGTGTACCCCGATCCCAAACCAAACACGCCCTTGGTGGGATTTCTGTCACAAGCCAAACGGACCCTGTGGTTGTGAGACAACAACCCAACGCACCATGCGTCGGCTGAACCCGAACCCCAACCCACCCCCGGTGGCTGTTAGCAACAAACGCACCCTTTAGTGGGGCTGGCCCGAGGTCAAACGCACCCTATTCGGCTGTGGTCCCAAACCAACGCACCCCGTCGCGTGGTGGTCACAGCCAAACGCACCCTACGGCTGTGAACCCACAACCCGGTGCACCCTTGTGGTTTATACTCCCAACCCAAACAAACCCGACACCCCCCCCCCCTGCTGCTGACCCGCGACCCAACGCACCCCTTATTGGTGAAACAATAAACCAAACACCCCTCTTTCTTGCAACAAAACCAAACGACCCTTCGGGTGGTGGTTGTGATATGATGATGGTGGTGATGGGTTGCGGCTGTGGTGAGGTGGAATGGTGGTGGTGCGGCGCGTGAGAGAGAGTGGTAGTGGGGATCGAGTACATCGGGTTGTGGGGAGTCTTTTTGGTCTTCGCCGGATATGTCCGCCGGAAACTATTTCCGCGACGGTCGCAAGTAGGCCGGCGGTTGGTAGGGGGTTCACCGGAGAAGAGAGTGGGAGAGAAAGAGTTGTATAAAAAAAATGTGTGTGTGTAATACTTAAGAATGGAAATGAAAAGTGAATAAGAATTTATAATTATATATAAATTTAAAATGAAAAGTTATAATAGTTGGGGGGTTAAAAGTGTAACATTTTTGTTATACTTTTATAAATATCGGTTCGGGACTCATTTGAGCGACTTAACAAATGATTCAAATCTCGAAACTTGCGCCATTGTTTTTAAAATCATTTTTCCGATAAAAATGAGTATTTATTTGATAATATTTCAGAAATATTTTATAACATTAAATAAAATATCTGTTATTCATTTTGTGAACCGGTTTCGCTCCGTCTGAAATAAAAATGGATTTCAACTCGAATAATCGCGTTTTCTAAAACGCTTTTAATTAAAAGTGATGAATAATTTATTTAATATTTTTATTAAATAAATACTGATAACTAAAACAAATTTAATTGTTTTTGTGTGTCCGCGTTGTATATTGTTCGAATAATGTTTGCGGTGCTGTTTCAGCCCTTTTCGGCTCGTTTTCAGGTCTCGGGCAAAACTAAAAAGTTGTCAGGAATGTCATTCCACGTCAAATTGCTTTAGAGTCCGAGTCGTGAAAACGTGATTTAGATGATCGTTCTTATAAGTCAAGCCAGACCCTAAAAAGTCAAAGATTGACATCGTCATACTAAATTCGAAAATTCTCGGATGTTACAGTACCTACCCCTTAAAGAAATCTCGTCCCGAGATTAAATTTGTGTTATCCGATTGTGTGACCCAGAAAAGGTTTAAAATCTGATAAACCGTTTCTAAGCAAGGACATGATACTTTTCTTCAGCAATTTTAGATGTATTCGACACTTCTCACAACCAAAAGTTTTGGCTAAGTTACCAAGGATATATAATCCGATCAGGTAGATATTTGTAGAAAAATTATCGTTACAAGTTTATGATTGATATTAACATCACTGGTATCGCTCTTACTCCGAACATCCCGCTTACTCACACCGACAATATTTTCTGACTTTGCCCGCATGCTTAGCGAGTCAACGGTTGATCGCGCCGTTCGTTAATTGTTTTTTCGAGCAATTGTAAAAATTTACGACATGTCCTCGCTATTTTTCTTATGACATAAAATATCATTTTTATGAGCCGTGGTCATCTTTGTTCCTCAACCTGGTCATAGGCACGCGATTATTAACAAGATATTTACAAGATATTTATTAGATATTTATAAGATATTTATTAATATTTATAAGATATTTTTATTAGATAATATTAAAATAACTTCTAGTATTTTCCTTTAACTTAACCCTAGTTAACTTAACTAGAGTTTCTTAACCTTAGTTAAACCCTATATAAAGGTTTAACTAGTAAGAAAAACATACAAAACACATTCCTAAGGTGTAAAACACAAAAGAAAACTCTCCCATTTCTCTCTATACATTCACCCAAACCGATGCTACTCTCACTCAAGTATGCCCAACTGTTAGTTCTTGGCAGTACTAGGATGTATCGCGACCTAAGTCTTCTTACTAGTGGCCCGAAATGAATAGTCCAACTATCTGCTTCGTCGATAGGTGTTTATCTCGTTTAAGGGGAGTTGCATTACTTATGGGATAAAGTTGTATCAGTCGGGACCGCTCCAGGACCCAACAGTAGCGACCATAACGTCAATACTGATATTGCACTCAGTCTGTTAGCTCCACAGACAGTTCGTGATTGCAAAGACTTGCAATGTCATAAGTAATAACTTAAGAATGAGATAAGGTAGCTCCAAATGAGGCCTTAAGATTTATGCGGAGTGGTAAGACACGATTGTGTCTCTAGATCCTTTTAACGGATTCTGATGATTATTGATTTCAGGTTCATACTCGTGTCATATCGGATACCATTAAGCCCACTCATTTATAATTTCTTATTTACATAAAGAAGCGTCCAAATTTATGTAAGTAAGAAATGATAAACTTATGGTTCGGAATGAATATTATAACCTATTTTATTTAACAGAAGCAGGCGTCCCAACCTATCAAATAATAAATTATAAATCATCCTACTTAATAATACCGGTGCAACGCGTAACTCTTATAACCTTCAAGGTGGTTGACATGACAGTGATGTGTTCTACAGAGTATGGACGAGTGATTAAAAACTCCGTCTTTAGAAGCTCGGAAGAAAAACTGCCATGCAGATCCACATAGAGTTCAAGATAATAATGAGTACCCGGTTAGAGTAAATAAGAAAAGAACTCCTAAAAACAAATCAGTATAGTGATTACCATATCGATCCTCCTATTACAAGTCCCGCCTATACAAGACTTGCAATACTTAGATTCATACACAATTCCATGTAAACAGAATTATAACGGCCTTCGCGTAATACGATATTATATAAAGTTATGAAGAAAAATAATATTCTTAGAGACCATTGTTTAACTTACAATGTCTGAGAACAAAATGAGACCATTGTGCAACTCACAATGTCTTAAGAAACGCTCCGGTATTTATATAAATAACTCTTATATAAATAATCGTACGATATACGCGAAAGGAAAGCAAGCATATATATATCATATATATGTATGCCACGTAAGCACTCAATGCAGCACGTAATGAAAGCACATAAGCAAGTAGCGTGTATGCACTTTGAAAATGTTTGTTGTGATGCAAATTATTTGTGAAAACGGTTATAGTCTAGGGTAAAATATGCACCAAGTTCCTATAAACCCCTACCATTTGCTCAGAACCTATCTGTAACACCCCCAAAAATCACTTACAGCGCAGCGGAATACCAAATGGGGTGTTACTTCGTAATACACAGCAATAGATACAAGAGAACGACCTCTAAGTGTCGTTTGAATAATAACATTTGTTGATTCAATAAAAATTTGAATCTAATAATACATTTGTCCCATAATTTGCATCACAATGAAAAGCTTGAATGTAAAGACTCCAATGCACATCAAATAGTCCAAGCATCTAATCCACCTGAGAAAAACATGCTTACAAGTGTCAACATTAAAGTTGGTGAGTTCATAGATTAGTTTAAATATAAATGTAATCCACTGTATCATCACAGTACCATGTAAAAATCCCAAAGATTTATAAAGAATGCACAACACATTTTTATGTCACCATAAGTACCAAATCTTATCCCAAAGATTTTATAAAGAATGCATAATACATTTTATGAACAAAATTGAGTCACTATATAAATTCTGTGACATTTCCCGCACTATACAAATTTCCGTGCCTGCACTATATAAACTTCGTGCCATGTTGGGGAGGCCCGAAGGTCCCAACAATATAATCCGACATGTTATAACGTTCGTTCCCAGTGATAGCTAGTCACCCGAACGGGGGTTGTCAATCCCGAATAGATCTATAATGTTCGTTTACCAAGTGATCGCTAATCACCCGAACAGGGATCCACATCCGAATAGATCTATTTCATAACATTCGCGCTCACCCTCCAAGTGATTTACAGTTCATGACGCTGTGACGTAGACTTGTATGTACCCTAATTTTGGGCAGTGATACAATTACTTGCGTATATATACTCCCGTTACCGGTGTCCCCTCCAAGAACACCCGGGCAGTAATGTAAAAATATGTACTCCCGTTACCGGTGTCCCCTCCAAGAACACCCGGGCAGTAATGTAAAAATATCAGTTCAATCAGCCTAAGCTAATCCGAAATCATTTCAAATGTAAAGTATGCATTTGTGACCAAAAATGAAGTCAAATAATGTATCCCATAGCGAACTATGCAAATAAGTATGTAAACCAATTCGTAAACAATCCTGTAAATGCATTTGTCAACAAGCATGTTCTCACCCCAAATATATGTAAAACCAGTAAAACATGGGGCTATAAACTCACAAAATCCTTTAAAACAATCACATTGTTTATAAGATAACCAAATATAAGATTTTGTAGACAAGCATGTATCCCCCTCGCGGGTTATAAAACATTCAAAAGATTGAAAAGCGAGGCTATGAAACTCACATTGATTAAAGACCACGATCAATTAATCCAATTAAATCACAATGTGTGTAATATATTCCGTATATATTACATAATGATAAACGACCAAATATATAATTCCTATCGTAAATTATATATTAAGATACCCACCCAAAAGGATAACTCGAAGCGTATATGATACACAACATGTGTGTTCCCTAAAGGATGACAATTAAACTAAAATGGTTTAATTATATAATACTTTCCAAGTATTATATAAGAAAAATAATAAAAATTAAAGAAACTAAATAATTCGACACGTTCCCGGATATCCCCAAATGATTTAATGGAAAGTTTCTTTATAAAAATGAACACACGTTTTAAATCTGCAAATTATGTTAAACGACGTTTTTAAAACTCTTACAATGGTTATGATGTTATTTTCTAGTTGCTAATTATAAAATATAAGATGATTTTATAATTTAATATATTGTTTCCTCGATGGGTTGCTAGAATATTTATCCCATTTGTAAAAGTATAGTTTCCGTTTGTTTATCCGGTTATTGATATATTACGAATTAAAAATCTTGAAATTATACAACTTAACCCTTTTTCAAATAATACATGTTGAAATTTACTCATGTGTTCAATATATATGATTAGGCAAGATTAATTAATACATGACACATTTATTTAACCAATGACCACCATTTAATCCGGTTTAATATTTATGAAAACTAATGATATACTTATTAAATCTTTTTATATATAACCCAAGACACATCCTTTGTGTATACCTCGTTATACCAAACGCACCCTATTTGTTGTTTTGCTTAACCAAACACCCCCGTTTGGCAAAACTGCCAAACCAAACACGTCCGTCATGACTCTCGCTTAAACCATACCCCTCCTTTTGTACCATTAACCATCCGAACGCCTCCTAATTCGCGAGACCACCCAAACCAAACAACCCTCCCCCCATGGGTTGTTAAACCCATATCCAAACGCCCCTTGTGGGCTGCCATAAACCAAACGCACCCTAACTGGTGCCAAACCCACAAACAAACACCCCTTGGTGCTATACAACTACCAAACACACCCATATACGGCTGACCCGAAAACTAAACAGTCCCTAGTTATTTTTCTATCAAACCAAACAGTCCCCCCGGCTGTCCCGGCTATGAACCCACACCAAACGATACCAAACCAAACCCTCGGCTGCCTCGGCTGTTTGACAGCCAAACCATACATCCTTGGCTGCTTTCGCAGTCAACCATACATCCTCGGCTGCTGGCTGTGCTCGACAGCCAACCATAACTCCCCCCGGCTCTTGGCTGCTAACCGTCGAAACAAACACCCCCCTTGGGTGGTGGCTGCAACCGAAACAACCACGCCCTTTGTGGCATCTTTCCGTCAAACCAACAAACACCCCCTTGATGTCGAGACAAACCAGACGCACCCTCGTGGTGGCTGGTGATGGTGAGGCTGCAGTGGTGTGGTGGTGGTTGATTTGCAATTTTAACACACGTAAAAATATATATATAATATAATATCTTAAAAGAGTAATTAAGAAAATTACCAAGTTTCCCTTGATGGTGACTGTTTACACAGCCAAACGCACCATTGTGGGGTTTGTTTTAGAACCAACGCACCCTACTAGTGTATAACAAAACCACAAGCACCCACTGTTGTTACTGAGGAACCAAACGCGCCCGTGGTGGTGTGGTGATGGTGGTGGTTGTGGTAGTACAGCGGTGAGGAGATGGAAGCAAGTTCGACGCTGTGGTGTCGAGTGTGGTACGAGGAATCGGGTAGATCCGGAGATGAGAAACGTTTTATGTTTCGGTCGAAAAACCCGCCGGAAAACTTTTCCGGCGGCGGCAGCTTTTCCGGCGGTGGTGGTGGTGGTCGCCGGCTGCCGGACATGGGAGGGAGAGAGGAGAGGTGAAGTGTGTTATAATTGTGTATGTGTGAGTATATGAGATGAAATGAAAGAAAGTATAAAAGTTTTATATATATATAAAACTTTAAAAATGAAATGGTAAGTGTTTAATACTCGAGGGACTAAAAGTGTAACTTGTCGAGAAACTTTTATAAAATACTGGTTCGGGACTCATTTGAGCGACTTAACGGATTATTCGAGTCGCGAAACTCGCGCCATTGTTTTTCAAATCATTTTTCCGATAAAAATGAGTATTTATTTGATAATATTTCATAAATATTGTATAACATTAAATAAAATATCTGTTATTCGTTTTGTGAACCGGTTACGTCTCGTCCGCAATAGAATGGATTTAAGCTCGAGCATTTGCGTTATCACAACGCTTTTCATTAAAATGATGAATAATTTATTTAATATTTTTATTAAATAAATACTGATAATTAAATAACAAAACAAATTTAATTATTTTTGTGTGTCCGCGTTGTATATTGTTCGAAAAATGTTTGCGGTGCTGTTTTAGCCCTTTTCGGCTCGTTTCCAGGTCTCGGGCAAAACTAAAAAGTTGTCAGGAATGTCATTCCACATCAAATTGCTTTAGAGTCCGAGTCGTGAAAACGTGATTTAGATGATCGTTCTTATAAGTCAAGCCAGACCCTAAAAGTCAAAGATTGAAATCGTCATTCAAAATTTCGAAAATTCTCGGATGTTACAGTACCTACCCCTTAAAGAAATCTCGTCCCGAGATTAAATTTGTGTTATCCGATTGTGTGACCGAGAAAAGGTTTAAAATCTGATAAACCGTTTCTAAGCAAGACGATGATAACTTTCTTCAGCAAGATTAGATGTTTCGACACTTCTCAACATACCAAAAGTTTGGCTAAGTTGACCAGGATATATAATCCATCAAGGTAGATATTTTAGAAAAATATCGTTACAAGTTTTATGATTGATATTAACACCACTGGTATCGCTCTCACTCGAACATCCCGCTTACTCAGACCACAATATTGTCTGCTTTGCCCGCATGCTTTCGCGAGTCAACGGTTGATCGCGCGTTCGTTAATTGTTTCGAGCATTGTAAAAATTTACGACATGTCTCGCTATTATTCTTATGATCATAAAATATCATTTTATGAGCCGTGTCATCTTTGTTCCTCAACCTTGGTCATAGCTCGCGTTTAATTAACAAGATATTTAATTTATAAGAAATCTATTAGACTTATAAGATTACATTAATAGTTATAAGAAATTTATTAGATATTTAACTAAATCTTATCTTTTAGATATTTTCTTTTAGCTAACCCTAGTCAATTAACTAGATTTCTAACTTAGTTAAACCCTATATAAAGGCTTTAACACTAAAAGGGGGGGGGGGGGGGGGGGGGGGGGGGGGGGGGGGGGGGGGGGGGGGGGGGGGGGGGGGTAAAAAACAAAAAAAAAAAAAAAAAAACAAAAAAAAAAGTATGAAAAAAACACACAAGACACATTCCTAAGGTGTAAAACACAAAAATAAACTCCCCCAATTCTCTTTATAACATTCACCCCAAACCGTGGTTTACTCTCACATCAAGTACACGCACAACTGCCAGCTCTTGGCAGTTACTATGATGTATGCGACCTAAGTCTCCTTTACTAGTGGCACCGAAATGGATATTCCAACCTATCTGTTTTCGTCGATAGGTTTTTACTTGTTGAAGGGAGTTGCATTACTTATTTGATAAAGTTGTATCACAGTCGGGACCACAAGCTTCAGACCCCAACAGTACGACCATAACGTTCAATAACTTTATAACAAATGGTTGACGGGATTTGCACTCAGTCTGTTAGCTCCACAGAACAGTTCGTGAGTGCAAGGACTTGCAATGTCATAAGTAATAACTTAAAAAATAAGGTAGACTCCAAATGATGGCCTTAAGAATTTAAGCGGAGTGGCAGGACACTATGTGCTTCCCAAACCTGTTTAACGGTATTCTGATGATTCTCGATTTCAGGTTTATACTCGTGTCATATCTCGGATACCATTAAGCCCACTAGGGCATTTATTATTTTCTTATTTACATGAAGAACTCCAAATTTATGTAAGTAAAAATGATAAACATATATAAACTTATGGTTCGGTGGTTGTTTTTGTTTATTTTTTATTTTGATTTATAATTAATTCATTAAATGAAGAGGCGTCCCAATCCTTTTAAATAATCAGATTAAAATCATCCTACGTAATAATTCACCGGTGCAAATACGCCTACCTCATAACCGTTCAAGTAGTTGACAAGACGATGCATGTGTTTCCTACTGAGTATGGAGCAACGAATGTGATTTAAAACTCGTCTTTGGAAGCTGGGAGTAAAAACTGCCAGGCGAGATCAAATAAAGTTCAAGATAACTAATGAGTACTCGGTTAGAGTAAATAAGGTAAAGATCTCTATAAACAAATCAGTATAGTGATTACCATATCGATCCTCCTATTACAAGTCCCGCTATACAAGACTTGAGCAATATTTAGATTCAAACACAATATCCAATTAAACAAATTAAACGTGACTTCCGTAATACGATATTAATAAAGTAAGTGAAGCGAAACTAATATTCTTAGAGACATTGTTTAGACTTACAATTCTGAGAAACAAATGAGACCAAATTAGTGCAACTCACAATGTCTGCATATATTTGAGACACATTGCAACCCACAATTGTCTTAAGAAACGCTGTGAACTCGCGGTGATTTATATAAATAACTCTTATATAAATAATCGTACGATATACGCGAAAGGAAAGCAAGCATATATATATCATATATATGTATGCCACGTAAGCACTCAATGCAGCACGTAATGAAGCATAACAATAGCATTAGCACTTTGAAAATGTTTTTATGCAATTATTTTGTGAAAACGGTTTATAGTCTAGGGTAAAATATCAATACCTAGTTCCATCTAAAACTTTCTCTGATACCAATCAGTACCACCCCCAAAAATCACTTACATCGCAGCGGAATACAAATGGGGTGTACTTTCGTAATACACAGCAATAATACAAAGAACGACCTCTAAATGTGTCTTTAAATAACAACATTTGTTAATTCAATAAAAATCTGAATTTAATAATACATTTGTCCCATAATTTGCATCACAATGAAAAGCTTGAATGTAAAGACTCCAATGCACATCATATAGTCCAAGCATCTAATCCACCTGAGAAAAACATGCTTACAAGTGTCAACATTAAAGTTGGTGAGTTCATAGATTATTAAATATGAATGTCATCCACTGTAATGATACAGTACCACCAATAAAAATCCCAAAATTTATAAAGAATCATAAACACATTTTAATGAACAAATTGAGTCACTATAAAATTCTTGACATTTCCCGCACAATATAATTTTCCGTGCCTGCCTATAAAAACTTCGTGCCATGATGGGGAGGGCCCGAAGGTCCACAATATAATTCCGACATGTTAAAACGTTCGTTCCATGATAATCCTAGTCACCCGAACGGGGGTTGTCAATCCCGAATAGATCTATAATGTTCGTTTACCAAGTGATCGCTAATCACCCGAACAGGGATCCACATCCGAATAGATCTATTTCATAACATTCGCGCTCACCCTCCAAGTGATTTACAGTTCATGACGCTGTGACGTAGACTTGTATGTACCCTAATTTGGGCAGGGATACAAATAATGCGTATATGTATACTCCCTTACCGTGTCCGCCTCCAATGCACGCCCGGCAGTAATGTATTGTTTATCATTTCAATCAGCTTAAGCTTCATCCGAAAATCCTTGTCAAATGTAAAGTAGCAATTAGTGACCAAAAATGAAGTCAAATAATGTATCCATAGCGAACTATCAAATAAGTTATGTTATACCAATTTGTAAACAATCCTTAAATGGCATTTGTAAACAAGCATGTTCACACCCCAAATATATGTAAAACCAGTAGAACAGTGGGATATAAACTCACAAAATCTTTAAACAATCACATGTTTTAGAGAATTAACCACGTATAAGGATTTGTAGACAAGCATGTATCCCCCCCCAAGCATGGGTTAGAAGAACATTCAAAAGATTGAAAAGCGAGGCTATGAACTCACATTGATTTAAAGACCACGATCAATTAATCCAATTAAATCACAACTGAATCTGCAACGATCTCGACTACGACCTATAATTATGTCGTTCGATTATAATACACGTATTAGATACGATCAACGATGCGTACATCGTTACCACGAGATCATACATATTTTTATATGTATGCAGTCATATATACATGTGATGAGAAATCCACTTGCGCGTCTTTAAACCTTAACCCTTAGTATATTTTATGTATATATACTATTTCCGTCCAATCCTAACTTATCTCAATTTCTAAAGCCGATAAGCCTCGCGGCAAAGTAAAATGCCATTACGAACAACTTTCGTGTTTCGCCGGAAGGCTGAAACGGACTCGAAAGTGATCAAATCATTTAATTAATAATTCTGTCAGATTTAATATAATTAAAAATAACTTATTTTCTATTAAAGTGTATATTCCGATTTCGATCCAGTTTCTTCGTTATTTGAACTTAAAAGTCCCGTTTTATATCAAAACATCCGTATAATTATAATTTGTTATATTTTGTAAATCAAAATATAATTTATCAACATCTCGATTCCCGAATCTTATGTTTCGATTTTTGATATTTATTATTCGGTATAAAAAAAAGGTGTAAAAGTCCATTTTTGTCCAATCTCGTCTCCAATATATCCAATATGCACTTAATTTAAGATCATCTCGTTCATATCATATCGTATTTTACTTAGACCGCGCAATTTAATATTTTTCATCACATTATATATATATCAATTAAATGAAACAATTTAATATATTTTCGCGTTAACTTAAACTCACTTTATTTCGGTGTCAACACACTCAAACGCACGCACCCCGGCTTTCGCAGCCAAACCCAACAGCCCTCCTCGGCTGTTAAACCAAACAAACCAAACACGCCCTGGTTCGTTTTCTACTACACCAAACGCAGCCTAGCTTGCTGCTGGCCCGAAACCCAAACCAACCCAAACACGCCCTTCGACCCAAACAGCCCTTTCGGCTGTTAAACCCTCAATCAAACGCCCCTTTTGTGGGCTGTCACAGCCAAACGCACCCGCGGCTGTGGCAATCAAACGCACCCTTTACGGGGATATAAACCCCGTACCCGACGCACCCTTTTTGTTGTAGAACTAAACCCGACAACCCAACCCACACCCATGGCGGGGGCTGTCAACCCGGCTGTCCCGACCCAACTCACAAACAAACACCCCTAGCTGCTAAACCCGACCCGACCCCCCGGCTGTTATAACCATAACCCAAACCACCCTATGGTGGTGCAAACCACGAACCCAACACGAACACCCCCTCTCCCCCGGCTGCCCAACCCAACCAAACATGCCCCTCGGGCTGTTTTTGATATACCAAACCCAACGCACCCTTGCCGGCTGACCCCGCTGTCAAACCCGACATAACCAAACACTCGGACCAAACGCATCCACTTCGTGGTAGTTAACCACTGAAATAACAACCCTGGGGGTGGAGGATGACTGCCAAAACCGCACCCTCGTGTGGTTTCGCAGCCAAAACAAACGCGTTATTAGTTCGCTGAAAACCAACTGGACGAACCCTTTATAACTTCAAAACACACCATTGTCGGTGCTTATATACAAACATCCGCACCCTTGAGGTGCGTGGCCGTTGATGGGTGGTGTGGTGTTGGCTGCGGTGGGCACAGCAGCCGAGAGGAGGGCGATGAGGGAGAGTGGTAATGGGATCGATAGATCCACTCATGTTGGATCATCCTTTGGATCTTCGCCGGAAAAACCCCTGCCGAAAAGTTTTCCGTCGGCGCGCTACAGTGGCCGGACGGAGGGTAGGGGTCCCGAGAAGAAGGTGGAGAGGGAGAGGTGTATGTGTATAAGTGTGTGTGTAAAAGATGGTAATGAAATGAAAAAGATGTATAAGTTTTTATATATATATTAATTTAAAATGAAAAGTTTTAATAGTTGAGGGGTTAAATGTGTAATATTTTTATTATACTTTTATAAATATCGGTTCATGACGGTCATTTGAGCGACATACGACCGATTCAAATCTAGAAACTTGCGCCATTGTTTTTATAATCATTTTTTCTGATAAAAATGAGTATTTATTTGATACATAATTTCCACAAATATTTATAAACATTAATAAAATATCTGTTCTTCAAGTTTGTAAAACGGATTTCGCGATCCGTCTGAATAAAAATGGATTATCAACTCGAAATAGTCCCGTTTTCTAAAACGCATTAATTACAAAGGATGAATAATTTATTTTAATATTTTTATTAAATAATACTAGATAACTAAAACAAATTTAAAATTGTTTTTTGTGTGCCGCGTGTAGTTTGTTCTAAAAGAAAAAAAAAGAATATGTTTGCGGTGCTGTTTTAGGCCCTTTCGGCACGTTTCAGTCCTCGGCCAAAACTAAAAGTATCAGGAATGTCATTCCACATCAAATGCTTTAGAGTCCAGTCGTGAAAAACGTGATTTTAGATGATCGTTCTTATCAGTCAAGCCAAAAAAGACCGTAAAAAGTCAAAGATGACAATCCGTCAATCTAAATTTCGAAATTCTCGGATTACAGAATTTATTGTGAATGAATGTCGATTTGTTAATTTCAATACTTTGTGTATTCACCAAGTGTTGTGATCTTCGTTTAATTTTATTATGATACATCGGGTTATAGTTAAGATTTTGAAACTCTAGGGTATTATTTTTCTTGTGATGTAAAAAGATGGCACCCAAGAGGAAGGCCCACGAGGTTAAACCCAGGTACATCCAGGTACAACTCCCCCCACCAGTCAACAGACACTCATAACCGCCACTTCGGTCACCAGTCCCAACTTTAAGCCATGAGCCAGCGAGCGGGTGTCCACAGCTGTATTGGCGAGCAATTGCTACGACCCAAATGGCGATGATAGCCATACTCGGGACAGGTGTGAATAAAGATGAACGCGCTGTTCGTGTGTGCCCCTAACAAGACTTCATGAAATTCAACAACCTTATTCTTCAGGGGCAAAGAAGGAGTGGTCGACTTGACCTAGTGGTTTGAGAGGATGGAAACCGTGTTTCGCATAAGTAACTGCACCGTGGAGAATCAAGTGAAGTTTGCCACTTGTACTCTTATGGGAATTGCTCTAACATGGTGGAACCTCACCTTGCTAGGACAAGTGATATGATTGTTGCGTATGCAATGCGTGACTGACTGAAGAAGAAGATGACAACTAAATATTGTCCAAGGAATGAAATCAAGAAGATTGAGGCAGAATTGTGGAACCTAAAAGTAAAAGGCACCGATGTGGTAGCTTACAACCAACATTTCCAGGAACTGGCATTGCTGTGTGATAGGATGTTCCCTGAAGAGACTGACAAAATTAAAAGGTATGTCGGTGGGATGCCCGACCTGATTTACTCAAGTGTTGTGGCATCGAAGCCAAAACCATTACAGGAGCCTATTTTTTGAGATGCGACTGAACTTGATTGATAGGAGAAAATTAAACACTATTGCTGAGAGACCTGCAAAAACAAAGAGGGAAGTTTGAATATACACCTCGAAATAACCAAAACCAACAACCAAACAAAAGGCAAAACACAGGCAGGGCTTATGCTGCCGGGAACGGTGACAAAAAACCTATGAAGGGACTAAAACCTCTATGTCCCAAGTGTAACTTCAACCATTACGGTCCCTTGTATACCAACATGCACTAACCAGCAAGAAGCTTGGAGCCCCCTGGCCAAGACTGTAGGAGCCGGCCTGCAACTGCAAAATAACAATTAATAACCAACAACAACAACCGCCATAACAATAACAGCACTGCCGCAAAAACAATAACAACAACAACCGCAACAACCTCAACCTATAGCCCCAGGGGGCAAATACCAATGCCATCGTTTTGCTTTGAGTATGGGGCTCCAGGCCACACAAGAAGGACTGCCCTTAGGGAAGAACAAGAAACAGGGAAATGTCAACACTTGTAGCCAGGGCCTTATGCAGTGGGAGTTGCAGGCAAAACCCAGACAACAACCGTTTTGACAGGTACGTTTACCTCCTAAACAACCGTTGTGCTTTACATTTTATTGATACTGGTGCAGATAGAATTTTCGTGTCTACCAATTTAGTCTTTGATTCATATAGCCCCCAATACATAGAATCATGGTTATAACGTTGAATTAGCTGATGGGTAGAATAATTTGGGTAAATACGTATTACTGGGTTGCACGTTTAATTTTCTGAACCATCCTTTCACGTCGACCTAATGCCTGTAAAAGTGGTACTTATGACATCAAATTAGGCATGGACGGGTGACAAAATACAAGCGTATTGATTGTGCTAATAAGATCGTTCCGTATTCCTTTGAGGAGCGAAATCTTAATTTTCTCATGGGAACGGAAGTAGAAAATAAACGCGGACTCGATTAAACATCATCTCGTGCACCAGACCAAAAGTACTGCTACAAGGACTGTCACGTCTTTTTGCACATATTACCATCAGGAGACGGAGACAAGTCAAAGAAGAAGCAAACTGCAAGATGTACCGATTCGTCAAAAATTCACCGAATAATTTTCCCGAGACATGCCAGGTCTTTCCACATACCAGACCAATGAATTTCACATTCGATCTAGTACCTGGTGCTGCCACCTGTACACGGCACCTATCGATTGCCCCATCCAGAAAGAAAGAATTGGCGGATCAACTACAAGAGCTTTCTACAAAGGCTTTATAAGACCTAGTTCGGCACCAATGGGAGCTCATTCTATTCGTCAAGAAGTAAGATGGATCGTTATGAGATGTGCATCGATTATCGGGAACTAAAACAAACTAACGGTGAAGCACCGTTATCCGCTACCGAAAGAAGTGATGACATTATTTCGATCAACGTCAGGGTCGAGTGTCCTCTACTCGAAGATCGACCCGTAAGGTCAGGTATCATCCATTGAGGTTCGAGAAAGCATCTCGAAGACTGCCTTCAAACTCGATATGTACAATTAATGAATTCCAAGTTATGCCGTTTGGTTGACCAACACACTGCTTGTTTATGGACTCATGAACCGAGTGTGCAAACCTTATCTGGACAAATTCGTAATTGTCTTTATTGACGATATTTTGATCTATTCTAAGAACAAGCAAGAGCACGAAGAGCATCTGAAGATAATATTGGAGTTGTTGAAGAAAGAGGAGTTGTATGCAAAATTTTCCAAGTGTGAATTTTGGATTCCCAGTTCCTCGGTCACGTGATTGATAATAAAGGCATTCATGTGGATCCAGCCAAGATCGAATCCGTTAAAGATTGGGCATCTCCTAAGACACCAACGGAGATTCGTCAGTTTTTAGGTCTTGCTGGGTATTATCGACGATTCATTGAAGGGTTTTCAAAGATCGCCAAACCAATGACCAAGCTCACTCAAAAGAAGGTCAAGTTTGAGTGGGGTGACAAACAAGAAGCAGCGTTCCAGTTAATTGAGAGCAAAGTTTGTGTAGTGTACCAATTCTGGCTTTAACCCTAAGGAAGAAGATTTTATCGTAACGCGATGCTTCGATCAAGGTTTTGGCACGTGTTGATGCAAAGGAAAAAGGTTATTTCTATGGCATCACGCCAGTTAAAGATCCATGAGAAGAACTATACTACTCATGATCTGGAACTTGGAGCAGTAGTGTTCGCTCTGAAGATTTGGAGGCACTATCTGTATGGTACCAAGTGTACGGTGTTCACTGATCATAAGAGTTTACAACATATTCTTAATCAGAAGGAATTGAACATGAGACAACGCCGATGGTTAGAGTTGCTTAGTGATTACGATTGCGATATTCGTTATCACCCAGGGAAGGCAAATGTCGTTGCTGATGCTTTGAGCAGGAAAGAACGGGAACCACCGTTAAGAGTTCGACTTTAGTCATGAAATTAGCTTGGCTCATCCTAAGCAAAATCTTGAATGCTTCAGACTGAAGCACGGAAACCAGAGAACATCAAGAGTGAGGATGTTGGAGGTATGCTGATTGAAAATGCTAAATTTCCAGAGGCACAAGAACAGAAATGTGGAACCTCGTACGGATGGAACCTATCCTCATGACAGGAGTTGTTACCTTGTTATGACGATTTACGACTTGTGAACATGCACGAGTCCCACAAATCGAAGTATTCTATCCATCCAGGTTCCGAGAAAAATGTTCAAAGACGTACAGAAGCTATATTGAGGGGCGGCCCAATATGAAGCTATATCGCCACCTATGTTGCAAGTTCTTGACGCTGTTTTTTGCTAAGGTCAAGGCCGAACATCAGAGACAATCGGGTTTGTTGGTACAACCCGAGATACCTCAATGGAAGTGGGAACAATATCACGATGGATTTTGTCACAAAGCTTCCCGAAGTCAGTCACAAGTGTATGACCCCATATGGGTAAATGTTGACCTCTTACAAAGTCCTCGCAATCTTTATACCCATGAAAGAACCTGACCCTCTGGAGGAAACTAGCGAAATGTAAACCTAAAAGGAATAGTAACAGAGGCATGAATACCCCGGTCTCGATGATTTGTGATCGTGACCCCTAAGTTCGCATCAATTTCTGAGGTCACATTCAGAAGCGTTTGGTAACAAGTTTAGATATGAGTACGCATATCATCCGCAAACTGACGTACTATAAGCGAGAGAACCATTCAAACTCTCAAGATAAAGCTCGTGCTTGTGTGATCGACTTTGGAAATGGTTGGTTAAACATTTGCCATGGTCGAGTTTCATACAAAACAGTTATCATCCTAGCATTAAGGCTTGCACCTTTGGAGGCACTTTACGCTAGAAAATGCCGTTCGCACTGTTTGTTGGCTGAGGTTGGAGAAGTTTCAACTCCCTCCCAAGATTAGTACAAGAGACGACTGAGAAAATCAGTCAAGTTAAGCAAAGGATGCAAGCCGCTCGTGATAGGCAAAAGAGCTAACTGATTTGAAGCGTCAGCCGATGAGTTTAGTTGAGATAAAATGATTGCTCCAAGGTTATCACTTGGAAATTGGTGTTAGTACGTTTGGCAACGAGGGAAAATAACTCCTCAGATTGTTATGGACCTTCACGGTATACAAAGGGTTGGAGACGATTGCATAACAAGCTTGAGCTTCCAGAGAAGCTGAGCAGAGTTTCATAATACATTTTCACGTGTCCAACTTAAAGAAGTGATCATGCCAGACGAACCTTAGCGTTCCGTTGGATGACTTCATTTGACATGACACAATCTTCAGTTTGACCGAGGACCTCTCGAGCACAAAGATCATGCACAGTTAAAACGTTGAACGAAGCCGTATCCCATTAGTCAAGGTTCGATGGAACTCCAAGAGAGGTCCAGAGTTTACATGGGAACGCGAAGATCAATTCCGAAAGAAATACCACATCTGTTCACAAAGACACGGCCCGTCGTCAAGTGGCTTCGTCTTAATCCTTGAGAGATAAGGCTCACTAACCGGGGGAGACTATAACACCCCATGTTTTAGGACAATGTACGACATTAATAAAGTCACTATTTATTTTTAGTATTGTACGCGTTTGTTTTTTAAGGAACAGAAAGTTAAGATCGCTAACCTAAAAATGTCAGTTAACGTAAACGGGCATCAAGCATATTATTGTTTACGTCAAATACAGGGTTACAATTATATGTGAGAATAGAATATTACCGTTTCACAAGCTACTTTATCGGATACGTGAAAGTTTTTACGGTTGTTCACCGATAAATGACAATTAAGTTTTTTCCGAACCCTAAAATTAACGTACGCTCAAACATTTACTTACGGATTTTATACAACGATCAAAGCTTATAAAACTTTAGGCATTTTGTATATATTTTATAACACATCTCATAATGATTAAACAAGATAACAAATACTTTACAAAATACCAAGACTTTACAAAGTAAACTTTTAAATAAAAACTACACATTTACATTTAAATTACTTACACTTTTCTTTTATAAATTACAAGTAACATATTAATTATATAAAAGAAACTAGCTAGAAACATAATCCTAAACTTCATGGGATGATTCCCATTAGAAGGAACCAAGAGACCAAGACTTTAAGCCCTTGGTTCCCTCCTTTCTTGTCCCCTTGAACCCACGGCACACCCCCCTCCCCCTTTGATTTTTCTAGTCAAAGTTTGCAACTACAAATATCTTATAACTCTTCCTATATATACATGCATGCATAAGTGAAGTTTCTTACAACTTTACACTTAACAAAAATCATATCTTTTCTCTCCTTTCTCTCCAAAACCCACGGCCAAAATAAGCCATCCTAAGCAATCCATACAAAATTTTTATACAATCCATACAACCCTTTACACATCAATCCTAAGGCATACTAAAGTGTTTTCAAGCATTGGATAATCATTTGCAAGGATTTAAGAAGAAAAGGGAAGATTAGGGTTCCAAACCTAATATAGGGTTTTATAAGCTTGTAAGCTTTGGTTTTGAGTCTAAACATGGGTTTAGCATTCATTTCTCATCTCATACATCATCCCTAAGGTCTTCCTAATTCCTTCATACTTTTTATTATCATTATTTTTGTTATTATGTTATCATGCTAAATATCACCACTAAGGCTTTTTAATATGTAAAATGAGTTTTATTTTATGTTTATGATTTATTCACTTTACTCTTCTGTCTTAAGGTCATATATCTCATGGAAAATGATGAAAAAGATGTTAACATATGGTTTAAGTATGAACTGTAAGTATTAATTAAGTTTTATAAGGTTACTTTAATCTTCACATATGAACATAAAGGAAATATATTGGTTAACTTGTTACAATGAAATTTTATAAGGACTATGGAGATCTACGACATTATTATAAGAGTATCACATATGTCAAAAATAGCATTAGGGGTTTTAAAATTAAACTACTAAATTAATTAATAAATAAAACAAGGTTTTTATAAAGTTATACACATAAATACTTAAGGGCTGTTTTAAATTCGAACTTAGACAGTAGGTAATGACTTAATATAATTATAATACGCCTCATGACGATTCCAAAATGATAAGAAACTCGAAAAACCGATTTATAACGAAAAAGATACGTTAATTACGAGTTTACGACTATAAATACTTTTATAAAACTATTTTTATAAAAGTTACTATTCATTACAGCAACTTTCATTTTTAAAACATCTAATATATGATATAACTTTTAATTACGAGATCGTACTCGAAAGAATCGCTAAAAACGGAACTATAACGAATAAACTACGAAGTTTACGATAATTAAAGTTTATAAAAGTAATTTTATAAACTATGAACAGTAAAAGTACTATTCATCAGCGGACCCAACTTTATAAAATATAATACATCTTTTAATAACAAAGACGTACTCGAAGGAATCACTAAAATCGGGATTAAAACGAATAAGTTATTACGATTACAAGTTTACGCTAATTAAAACTAAAAACGAGTATATAGCTGTTGTGAATAGTAAAAACACTATTCATCGCAGAATATCAAAAACTTGAAAATGTAATATTTTGATCACTCGTCTTACTACGAAGACGTGGACGTAAGAAACGCGAGCAACGGGCTTAAAACGACCAAATTAGGTCATTTTTACGAAAAGTATATTTATAAACGTTTTCACTTTATAAATATTATTTTACTAAAACGATTAGTCGGTGATTATGCTATATAGAATATTGAGTGGTTATCAAAGTGCTATAATACTAGGGAGTTTCATAATGAGGCCTCTTCGGATGGCGTATCGACGAGTTGTTGGATTTACGATTTAAAGTGTCCTAACTCCTCGTACGTCATGTCATGACCTCTTTAATTATGATAGCCCGAACGATAGTACGATGTAACAACTATAAGATTATATTCAATGTTATTAATTAAAGTACTCCTCGGTACTTATACGACCTTAATTTAAATAGGTTGCATTATCGTCTTGCGTGACGTTTTATCTGTGATTATTTGGACTATCTGTACTCAAGGTGAGTTCATAGCCCCACTTTTTACAGTTTTACTGATTTACTATTATTTGGGGTGAAAACATGCTTTGTTTTATAAATTGGACGCAAGTGTTTAAAGTATATTGATTATGTGTTTGCCTAAGTAGCGATAACCCTCCTGAGCCCATTATCATGAACTGTCAATTGCATAGATGTAGTTGTTAATTGCATTATGTGAGCGCGAATGTTATAAATAGATCTATTGGGATTAACCTCCCCGTTTGGGTGATTAGCTATCACCGGGAATGAACGTTGACCATGTCGGACTTGGATGTTGCGGGTTACAACATCTGTACGGGTAAAATAACTGCTAAAATAGCAAATATAGGTTGAGCTTCAGTGTCATGAGCTTAGTGCAACAGTAATCTGGTTTTGTGATTGTTGGCATATGTTGTAACATCACGGGAAAGTCTTGCGGTCCTGCATAATTTAAATACATAAACCTATGAATTCACCAACATTTTTGTTGACGTTTTAAGCAATGTTTTCAGGAGGTCAATAGGCACGAGGTGCCAAGGATGCATTGGATTACATTTTGGATTGCACACTTAAAGATTTATGTGCATCATATTTTGGGAAATGTATTGTTGTCTTTTGTAATATTAAAACAAGGAACAAGTAAAGCTTTATGCTTTTGTATTATGTCTTATAATTAAATCCAATGTACCAAATTAAACGACTTTGTGTGTCGTTCTTATATATCTTGTGCTGTTGATCTTGAAGTAACACGCCCCGGATCCTTATTCCGCTGCGACCCTTTTTGGAGGTGTTACAGTAGTAAACTTTCTGGGTATATTTCTATGCACTTCTTCAATCATCGTCTTTTTTATATAAACTAATTATCACAACAAAATTATGAGATACTGCATGATTTACCTGTAAATAATTTAGAGAAGTAGATAATATAATTTTGACTTGATTTTTAGATAACCGTGATAAACATAACCTGGTCCAGTGGATATGAAATCATTGAAGCTCAGCCGTTTATCGAATGAGGTCGAAGAGAATGAATAGAAGCAATCCTTTAAAACTATACCAATATGTAAGTCTAAAACTTTTATTTACAAAGTTCATTTCAATCATGCTTTGTATTTTTTAATGCTTTTATTTTGGTTTATGGTAAACAAACAAATAGAAAGATGGATAGCATACGACATGAAAAATGTTGTTGAATAATGTTGTAACAGTTGTAATTAAACTTGAAAGAAAATATGAATCAGGGGCATATGGCAGTTATCCAAGCTCAACAACAACCATGAAGATGAGGATTGTAAAAGTACTCAAAGAACAATCTAGAAATCTACTTCTTATATAAAACAAGGTTTGTAAAAGAAATCTTTCCCAAAACCCTTTAAAATAAAACACGTGGCATTTTTGATTATTAAGGACCGTCGGATCAAAACCCAAACAATATACCCCCACATTATCTCCTTCCCCGTCAGTTACACAATTTCCCTTCCCTAAAATTATTCCCCTAACCTAATTCACCCATATTCAAATTCAAAACAAAATCTCATATAAAAAATCTTCTTCCATGTTGCTCAAGGCTCCTTCCACAAAACTCGGATCTGCTGTAAATAATTTGATTCATGATCTATTGTTTCTGGTGATAATAATTGATTATTTACACAAATCAACACATATCCCAAAACAACACAAAAATCATTTGTCATTATCGTATGTGTTCATCAACATAAACATCTAAATCCATTGCCGATGAATTGAAAACCTTTTATCTTTTATGAATTTGAAGATGGTTCAAAAAGTCACGAAATTTAGGAATACATCAAACTGATTTAATTTTGAGGTTATTTTTTTCTTTAGATGTTGTTTTCATCATGCTTTATTGATCTTCATATATGCAATTGATTGTGTATAATTTTATGGATTTATCCCTAATTTCGAGTCTGTTGTTTTTATTGATTATATGCATACTAAGTGCTTGATGAAATGCCTAAATAAAGAAAAAATGTTTAAACTGAAGATCATTTATTATTTACATGTTTAGCTATTTTTATGTTGTTAGATAATGGGCTACTTCTCATGGTAGTAAACTTTCTGGGTATATTTCTATGCACTTCTTTTATCATCGTCTTTTTTTTATATCAACTAATTATCACAACAAAATTATGAGATACTACATGATTTGCCTGTAAATAATTTAGAGAAGTAGATAATATAATTTTGACTTGATTTTAAGATAACCGTGATAACCGTAACCTGGTCCAGTGGATATGAAATCATTGAAGCTCAACCGTTTATCGAATGAGGTCGAAGAGAATGAGTAGAAGCAATCCTCTAAACTATACCAATATGTAAGTCTAAAAGTTTTATTTGCAAAGTTCATTTCAATCATGCTTTGTATTTTTTTAGTTCTTTTATTTTGGTTTATGGTAGACAAACAAATAGAAAGATGGATAGCATACGACATGAAAAATGTTGTTGAAGAATGTTGTAACAGTTGTAATTAAACTTGAAAGAACATATGAATCAGGGGCATATGGCAGTTATCCAAGCTCAACAACAACCACGAAGATGGGGATTGTAAAAGTACTCAAAGAACAATATAGAAATCTACTTTTTATATAAAGCAAGGTTTGTAAAAAAAATCTTCCCCAAAACCCTTTAAAAAAACACGTGGCATTTTTGATTTTTAAGGACCGTTGGATCAAAACCCAAACAATATACCCTCACATTATCTCCTTCCCCATCAGTTACATAATTTCTCTGCCCTAAAATTATTCCCCAAACCCAATTCACCCATATTCAAATTCAAAACAAAATCTCAGATAAAAAATCTTCTTCCATGTTGCTCAAGGCTTCTTCCTCAAAACCCGGATCTGCTGTAAATAATTTGGTTGATGATCTATTGTTTCTGGTGATAATAATTGATTATTTACACAAATCAACACATATCCCAAATCAACACAAAAATCATTTGTCATTATCGTATGTGTTCATCAACATAAACATCTAAATCCATTGCCGATGAATTAAAAACCTTTTATCTTTTATGAATTTGAAGATGGTTCAAAAAGTCACGAAATTTAGGAATACATCCAACTTATTTAATTTTGAGGTTATTTTTTTCTTTAGATGTTGTTTTCATCATGCTTTATTGATCTTCATATATGCAATTGATTGTGTATAATTTTATGGATTTATCCCTAATTTCGAGTCTGTTGTTTTTATTGATTATATTCATACTAAGTGCTTGATGAAATGCCTAAATAAGAAAAAAATGTTTTAACTGAAGATCATTTATTATTTACATGTTTAGCTATTTTTATGTTGTTAGATAATGGGCTGCTTCTCATGGTAGTAAACTTTCTAGGTATATTTCTATGCACTTCTGTTATCATCGTCTTTTTTTATATCAACTAATTATCACAACAAAATTATGATATACTACATGATTTGCCTGTAAATAAATTAGAGAAGTAGATAATATAATTTTGACTTGATTTTAAGATAACCGTGATAACTGTAACCTGGTCTAGTGGATATGAAATCATTGAAGCTCAACCGTTTATCGAATGAGGTCGAAGAGAATGAGTAGAAGCAATCCTCTAAACTATACCAATATGTAAGTCTAAATGTTTTATTTGCAAAGTTCATTTCAATCACGCTTTGTATTTTTTTAGTTCTTTTATTTTGGTTTATGGTAGACAAACAAATAGAAAGATGGATAGCATACGACATGAAAAATGTTGTTGAATAATGTTGTAACAGTGGTAATTAAACTTGAAAGAACATATGAATCAGGGGCATATGACAGTTATCCTACCTCAACAACAACCATGAATATGGGGATTGTAAATGTACTCAAAGAACAATCTAGAAATCTACTTCTTATATAAAGGAAGGTTTGTAAAAAAATCTACCCCAAAACCCTTTAAAATAAAACACGTGGCATTTTTGATTTTTAAGGACGGTTGAATCAAAACCCAAACAATATACCCCACATTATCTCCTTCCCCATCAGTTACACAATTTCTCTGCCCTAAAATTATTCCCCAAACCCAATTCACCCATATTCAAATTCAAAACAAAATCTCATATAAAAAATCTTCTTCCATGTTGCTCAAGGCTCCTTCCTCAAAACCCGGATCTGCTGTAAATAATTTGATTGATGATCTATTGTTTCTGGTGATAATAATTGATTATTTACACAAATCAACACATATCCCAAATCAACACAAAAATCATTTGTCATTATCGTATGTGTTCATCAACATAAACATCTAAATCCATTGCCGATGAATTGAAAACCTTTTATCTTTTATTAATTTGAAGATGGTTAAAAAAGTTACGAAATTTAGGAATACATCAAACTGATTTAATTTTAAGGTTATTTTTTTTCTTTAGATGTTGTTTTCATCATGCTTTATTGATCTTCATATATGCAATTGATTGTGTATAATTTTATGGATTTATCACTAATTTCGAGTCTGTTGTTTTTATTGATTATATTCATACTATGTGCTTGATGAAATGCCTAAATAAATAAAACATGTTTTAACTGAAGATCATTTATTATTTACATGTTTAGCTGTTTTTATGTTGTTAGATAATGGGCTACTTCTCATGGTAGTAAACTTTCTGGGTATATTTCTATACACTTCTTTTATCATCGTCTTTTTTTATATCAACTAATTATCACAACAAAATTATGAGATACTACATGATTTGCTTGTAAATAATTTAGAGAAGTAGATAATATAATTTTGACTTGATTTTAAGATAACCGTGATAACTGTAACCTGGTCCAGTGGATATGAAATCATTGAAGCTCAACCGTTTATCGAATGAGGTCGAAGAGAATGAGTAGAAGCAATCCTCTAAACTATACCAATATGTAAGTGTAAATGTTTTATTTGCAAAGTTCATTTCAATCTTGCTTTGTATTTTTTAGTTCTTTTATTTTGGTTTATGGTAGACAAACAAATAGAAAGATGGATAGCATACGACATGAAAAATGTTGTTGAATTATATTGTAACAGTGGTAATTAAACTTGAAAGAACATATGAATCAAGGGCATATGACAGTTATCCTACCTTAACAACAACCATGAATATGGGGACTGTAAATGTACTCAAAGAACAATCTAGAAATCTACTTCTTATATAAAGGAAGGTTTGTAAAAAAATCTACCCCAAAACCCTTTAAAATAAAACACGTGGCAATTTTGATTTTTAAGGACGGGTGAATCAAAACCCAACCAATATACCACACATTATCTCCTTCCCCACCAGTTACACAATTTCTCTGCCCTAAAATTATTCCCTAAACCCAATTCACCCATATTCAAATTCAAAACAAAATCTCATATAAAAAATCTTCTTCCATGTTGCTCAAGGCTCCTTCCCAAAACCCGGATCTGCTGTAAATAATTTGATTGATGATCTATTATTTCTGGTGATAATAATTGATTGTTTACACAAATCAACACATATCCCAAATCAACACAAAAATCATTTGTCATTATTGTATGTGTTCATCAACATAAACATCTAAATCCATTGCCGATGAATGGAAAACCTTTTATCTTTTAGGAATTTGAAGATGGTTCAAAAAGTTATGAAATTTAGGAATACATCCAACTGATTTTGTTTTGAGGTTATTTTTTTCTTAAAATGTTGTTTTCATCATGCTTTATTGATCTTCATATTTGCAATTGATTGTGTATAATTTTATGGATGTATCCCTAATTTCGAGTCTGATGTTTTTATTGATTATATGCATACTAAGTGCTTGATAAAATGCCGAAATGAAGAAAAATGTTTTAACTCAAGATCATTTATTATTTACATGTTTAGCTATTTTTATGTTGTTAGATAATGGGCTACTTCTCATGGTAGTAAACTTTCTGGGTATATTTCTATTCACTTCTTCTATCATCTTTTTTTATATCAACTAATTATCACAACAAAATTATGAGATACTGCATGATTTGCCTGTAAATAATTTAGAGAAGTAGATAATATAATTTTGACTTGATTTTTAGATAACCGTGATAACCGTAACCAGGTCCAGTGGATATGAAATCATTGAAGCTCAACCGTTAATCGAATGAGGTCGAACAAAATGAGTAGAAGCAATCCTCTAAACTATACCAATATGTAAGTCTAAATGTTTTATTGGCAAAGTTCATTTCAATCATGCTTTGTATTTTTTAAGTGCTTTTATTTTGGTTTATGGTAGACAAACAAATAGAAAGATGGATAGCATACGACATGAAAAATGTTGTTGAATAATGTTGTAACAATTGTAATTAAACTTGAAAGAACATATGAATCAGAGGCATATGGCAGTTATCCAACCTCAACAACAACCATGAATATGGGGATTATAAATGTACTCAAAGAACAATCTAGAAATCTACTTCTTATATAAAGGAAGGTTTGTAAAAAAATCTACCCCAAAACCCTTTAAAATAAAACACGTGGCAATTTTGATTTTTAAGGACGGTCGAATCAAAACCCAAACAATATACCCCACATTATCTCCTTCCCCATCAGTTACATAATTTCTCTGCCCTAAAATTATTCCCCAAACCCAATTCACCCATATTCAAATTCAAAACAAAATCTCATATAAAAAATCTTCTTCCATGTTGCTCAAGGCTCCTTCCTCAAAAACCGGATCTGCTGTAAATAATTTGATTGATGATCTATTGTTTCTGGTGATAATAATTGATTATTTACACAAATCAACACATATCCCAAATCAACACAAAAATCATTTGTCATTATCGTATGTGTTCATCAAAATAAACATTTAAATCCATTGCCGATGAATTGAAAACCTTTTATCTTTTATGAATTTGAAGATGGTTCAAAAAGTTACGAAATTTGGGAATACATCCAAATGATTTAATTTTGAGGTTATTTTTTTCTTTAAATTTTGTTTTCATCATGCTTTATTGATCTTCATATTTGCAATTGAATATGTATAATTTTATGGATTTATCCCTAATTTTGAGTCTGTTGTTTTTATTGATTATATGCATACTAAGTGCTTGATGAAATGCCTAAATGAAGAAAAAATGTTTTAACTGAAGATCATTTATTATTTACATGTTTGGCTATTTTTATGCTGTTAGATAATGGGCTACTTCTCATGGTAGTAAACTTTCTGGGTATATTTCTATGCACTTCTTCTATCATTGTCTTTTTTTATATCAACTAATTATCACAACAGAATTATGAGATACTGCATGATTTGCCTGTAAATAATTTAGAGAAGTAGATAATATAATTTTGACTTGATTTTCAGATAACCGTGATAACCGTAACCAAGTCCAGTAGATATGAAATCATTGAAGCTCAACCGTTTATCGAATGAGGTCGAACAAAATGAGTAGAAGCAATCCTCTAAACTATACCAATATGTAAGTCTAAAAGTTTTATTTGCAAAGTTCATTTCAATCATGCTTTGTATTTTTTAAGTGCTTTTATTTTGGTTTATGGTAGACAAACAAATAGAAAGATGGATCGCATACGACATGAAAAATGTTGTTGAATAATGTTGTAACAGTTGTAATTAAACTTGAAAGAACATATGAATCTGGGGCATATGGCAGTTATCCAAGCTCAACAACAACCATGAAGATGGGGATTGTAAAAGTACTCAAAGAACAATCTAGAAATTTACTTCTTATATAAAGGAAGTTTGTAAAAATAAGTCTTTCCCAAAACCTTTTAAAATAAAACACGTGGCATTTTTGATTTTTAAGGACCGTCGAATCACAATCCAAATAATATACCCCCACATTATCTCCTTCCCCATCAGTTACACAATTTTTCTGCACTAAAATTATTCCGCAAACCCAATTCACCCATATTCAAATTCAAAACAAAATCTCATATAAAAAATCTTCTTCTATGTTGCTCAAGGCTCCTTCCTCAAAACCCAGATCTGCTGTAAATAATTTGATTGATGATCTATTATTTCTGGTGATAATAATTGATTATTTACACAAATCAACACATATCCCAAATCAACACAAAAATCATTTGTCATTATCGTATGTGTTCATCAACATAAACATCTAAATCCATTGCCGATGAATAGAAAACCTTTTATCTTTTATGAATTTGAAGATGGTTCAACAAAGCACGAAATTTGGGAATACATCCAAATGATTTAATTTTGAGGTTCTTTTTTTCTTTAGATGTTGTTTTCATCATGCTTTATTGATTTTCATATTTACAATTGATTGTGTATAATTTTATGGATTTATCCTTAATTTCGAGTATGTTGTTTTTATTAATTATATGCATACTAAGTACTTGATGAAATGCCTAAATGAAGAAAAAATGTTTTAACTTAAGATCATTTATTATTTACATGTTTAGCTATTTTTATGCTGTTAGATAATGGGCTATTTCTCATGGTAGTAAACTTTCTGGGTATATTTTGATGCAATTCTTCTATCATCGTCTTTTTTTATATCAACTAATTATCACAACAAAATAATGAGATAATGCATGATATGCCTGTTAATAATTTAGAGAAGTAGATAATATAATTTTGACTTGAATTTCAGATAACCGTGATAACTGTAACCTGGTCGAGTGGATATGAAATCATTGAAGCTCAACCATTTATCGAATGAGGTCGAAGAGAATGAGTAGAAGCAATCCTCTAAACTATACCAATATGTAAGTCTAAAAGTTTTATTTGCAAAGTTCATTTCAATCATGCTTTGTATTTTTTTAGTGCTTTTATTTTGGTTTATGGTAGACAAACAAATAGAAAGATGGATAGCATACGACATGAAAAATGTTGTTGAATAATGTTGTAACAGTTGTAATTAAACTTGAAAGAACATATGAATCTGGGGCATATGGCAGTTATCCAAGCTCAACAACAACCATGAAGATGGGGATTGTAAAAGTACTCAAAGAACAATCTAGAAATCTACTTCTTATATAAAGGAAGGTTTGTAAAAAAAGTCTTTCCCAAAACCTTTTAAAATAAAACACGTGGCATTTTTGATTTTTAAGGACCGTCGAATCAAAACCCAAATAATATACCCCCACATTATCTCCTTCCCCATCAGTTACACAATTTCTCTGCCCTAAAATTATTCCCCAAACCCAATTCACCCATATTCAAATTCAAAACAAAATCTCATATAAAAAATCTTCTTCCATGTTGCTCAAGGCTCCTTCCTCAAAACCCGGATCTGCTGTAAATAATTTGATTGATGATCTATTGTTTCTGGTGATAATAATTGATTATTTACACAAATCAACACATATCCCAAATCAACACAAAAATCATTTGTCATTATCGTATGTGTTCATCAACATAAACATCTAAATCCATTGCCGATGAATTGAAAACCTTTTATCTTTTATGAATTTGAAGATGGTTTAAAAAATCACGAAATTTGGGAATACATCCAACTGATTTAATTTTGAGGTTATTTTTTTCTTTAGATGTTTTTTTCATCATGCTTTATTGATTTTCATATTTACAATTGATTGTGTATAATTTTATGGATTTATCCCTAATTTCGAGTATGTTGTTTTTATTGATTATATGCATACTAAGTACTTGATGAAATGCGTAAATGAAGAAAAAATGTTTTAACTGAAGATCATTTATTATTTACATGTTTAGCTATTTTTATGCTGTTAGATAATGGTCTATTTCTCATGGTAGTAAACTTTCTGGGTATATTTCTACGCACTTCTTCTATCATCGTCTTTTTTTTATATCAACTAATTATCACAACAAAATTATGAGATACTGCATGATTTGCCTTTAAATAATTTAGAGAAGTAGATAATATAATTTTGACTTGATTTTCAGATAACTAAACTATACCAATATGTAAGTCTAAAAGTTTTATTTGCAAAGTTCATTTCAATAATGCTTTGTATTTTTTTAGTGCTTTTATTTTGGTTTAAGGTAGACAAACAAATAGAAAGATGGATAGCATACGACATGAAAAATGTTGTTGAATAATGTTGTAACAGTTGTAATTAAACTTGAAAGAACATATGAATCAGGGGCATATGGCAGTTATCCAAGCTCAAAACAACCAAGAAGATGGGGATTGTAAAAGTACTCAAAGAACAATCTAGAAATCTACTTCTTATATAAAGGAATGTTTGTAAAAAAAATCTTTCCCAAAACCCTTTAAAATAAAACACGTGGCATTTTTTATTTTTAAGGACCGTCGGATCAAAACCCAAACAATATACCCCCACATTATCTCCTTCCCCATCAGTTACACAATTTCTCTGCCCTAAAATTATTCCCCAAACCCAATTCACCCATATTCAAATTCAAAACAAAATCTCATATAAAAAATCTTCTTCCATGTTGCTCAAGGCTCCTTCCTCAAAACCCGGATCTGCTGTAAATAATTTGATTGATGATCTATTGTTTCTGGTGATAATAATTGATTATTTACACAAATCAACACATATCCCAAATCAACACAAAAATCATTTGTCATTATCGTATGTGTTCATCAACATAAACATCTAAATCCATTGCCGATGAATTGAAAACCTTTTATCTTTTATGAATTTGAAGATGGTTCAAAAAGTCACGAAATTTGGGAATACATCCAACTGATTTAATTTTGAGGTTATTTTTTTCTTTAGATGTTGTTTTCATCATGCTTTATTGATCTTCATATTTGCAATTGATTGTGTATAATTTTATGGATTTATCCCTAATTTCGAGTCTGTTGTTTTTATTGATTATATGCATACTAAGTGCTTGATGAAATGCCTAAATGAAGAAAAAATGTTTTAACTGAAGATCATTTATTATTTACATGTTTAGCTATTTTTATGTTGTTAGATAATGGGCTACTTCTCATGGTAGTAAACTTTCTGGGTATATTTCTATGCACTTCTTTTATCATCGTCTTTTTTTATATCAACTAATTATCACAACAAAATTATGAGATACTGCATGATTTGCCTGTAAATAATTTAGAGAAGTAGATAATATAATTTTGACTTGATTTTCAGATAACCGTGATAACCGTAACCTGGTCCATTGGATATGAAATCATTGAAGCTCAACCGTTTACCGAATGAGGTCGAACTGTATGAGTAGAAGCAATCCTCTAAAACTATACCAATATTTAAGTCTAAAAGTTTTATTTGCAAAGTTCATTTCTATCATGCTTTGTATATTTTTAGTGCTTTTATTTTGGTTTATGTTAGACAAACAAATAGAAAGATAGATAACATACGACATGAAAAATGTTGTTGAATAATGTTGTAATAGTTGTAATTAAACTTGAAAGAACATATGAATCAGGGGCATATGGCAGTTATCCAAGCTCAACAACAACCATGAAGATGGGGATTGTAAAAGTACTCAAAGAACAATCTAGAAAGTGGTATGTGAATGAAATAAAGGTAACAAGCCTTCGTTTTGTATGTTTTTTTTTATTAGAGAACAATTTGATAGCGACGACTGACCATACCCGACTTATTTTGACACGTACTAAAAATTACTCATTTTGACCTATTACCCAACCCTACCACTTATCTACTTCTAAGATATAATAAACCATAATCTAATTGTATTTTTTGGAGTTTCAGGATATAAAGTATATAAATGACACATTGTTAAATATGATTAAGGGTAAGATATTGATTCCGTGTACTTATAATTTTTGAATGTCAACGAATATGCTAAACATTACTACAAATTTCTTTTCAAAAAGCTATTAAACTCTAAATAATGCTTATTTAAAAATGTAACATAACATGATCTCTTCATATGCATCATAAACCAGTCAACTAATAAGCAGCTTTTTTATCATATGCAGATTGAGTGATATCAATTACAACTACCAGTAAGTACTATTCTTGCTCGATTGCATTCATTATAGACTTATTTTTCAATTAACATCAACATATGATCTACATATTAGACAAAGATTACATGACTTCAAGGTGACTTTATAATGTAACGATGTTTCTGATATACAATTCCCCCTTTTCATGAATGTATCTAAAGCAAATAGACAATTCGCCCCAAATTGAGTATTTAAAAATCATTTTTACTTCTTAAAAACACTTATGGCATTAATTAGTGAGCAAAGGTCATACTTGGAACTGAGCTAGAATAGGAAAATGGCTTCACTTTGTATCAAATAAGATGGAACAAACTACATGGAAATTGCAATATTGCATAGTATGTCAACGTCTTGAATAAAGTCACAATTAGTCTTGATACACTAGCTCACAACTTATTGTTTGTCTCATGTTATTAAGCAATTATGTTTCAAGATATTAGTTTGTGTAACCAAAGGCTGATCAGACTTATTTATTTCCAGGCTTACCAACTGACAAACTGAAAACATTTGTTGTCTTTATGCTATTTACTCGATCTATATTTGTTTTGTCATAATTCGATCTTGCAGGAAAGTGTGACAATAAAATATTACACAACAAAGAATTTTTTAAACAAAAAAGATCGAATGAAAAGGGAAGCTAAATTACCACTAAGCTCCAAGAATGGAGCAACATTAAGGCATGTTACTAGACATAAGTTATTTAAGTTAATTTTAAAACTCTCTGTATATTCATTCCTTAATTGCTTATGCATATGAACTAATAACAACCCATAATGCATTACCAAGGTTTACACAAAGATCTAAAATCAGTAAAACCATAGTTAACAAATGTTTAGAGTTTGATCTTTTTGGCCGTTTATATAATAGAATATAAGTGAGCAAATTTATATTACTTGCCATTACTTCAATCTCATTTTCTTACGCAGAGAGCTGAAATCAAGATGGAAACTACACCAATTCTACAACAAACGTTATGTATAAAGATGTTCTTCACAAATTACGAGTGTCTTTGTTCTTTTCTATTTGTTCCGGCCATAACGGATATGTATCTTTTTCTTTTTATCATTATGAGTAGCCAATTTTTTTTTATTGTGAACATTATATTAAGGTTAACGATATCTTAAAAACTATGTTAATTATTGTATCTTGAAGAAATTTTGAAGCTAGCCGCCCATGGGGCGGGCCTTGAGGCTAGTATAAGTATATAACAAGACTTGTTCCGAATTAATGTCATTAAATAGTAACGTAATTTTACGTCATTATCATTCAAGTTTGTTTCAACTGAAATATTCTCTGTAAGATCCCACTTATATCTTGTTTAGAGCGAAGTATTTTAGTCTTTATGTATCTTTTGCGGCTATAATGTAAATGAGATGTGATACTTTGTTGTTGAGGTTTTTCTTGTTCTTGAGTTCATATGATAAAATTATATAAGCCATAAGTCTCAAGATAAGCCAGACAATTGGGGCTTATACAATATAAGCCAAAATCAAATAAGCTTAGAACCCCACATTATAAGCCGAAACAAACACACCCCCCGAAAGAGTTGTATTCTTGATTTTTCTTATGTGAACTGAATGGACTAGAAAGCGGACTTCTTTTTATATGTTTCCACATATGATAGATCATGAATATAAGGGTTTTTTAAACAACCGATTGTTGCATGTCAACTGAATATTGGCAAAAAGCTTGTTTTATGACAATCAAAATCAGAATTTGCAATGGCGACTAGAGCGGGAAAAGAAGTTACAACAAACTCTCCATTTCCGCCATTATTCACCATCAAATTTCCAAAATAAACCGATCAAAAGCTATAATTCTGTTTCTAGTACTCGTTTCCACTAGTTAATTGTAGTTTTGATTTCATTTGTTTTGCCCTAATTTTCAATTTGTTTGTATTTCTTCATTTTGAATTCTGTAAACCCTAATTCTTGTTCGTCATTAATCAATTTGTCTTTTGATCCAATTAGTGACATATGTTAATAGAGAAGAAGGTAATGTGCAGAATACGCTTGAGACTCGCTGTAACAAGCCAAAGCAAAATGGGTCATAAATGGAAAGTCAACGCGAAAAGTTAAAATTCAGTTCGAATTGGATTTTGGCGGGAAAATCAGTTACACTGATTTTCCCATAAATTTCCCTATAAATACCTATCTTAGTTCATTTTCTCATTTTTATCTAGAATTTGAAAACCACTTTTCCTCCCTTGTAATCATTCAACTGTGTGTAAATTTCATCATTCAATAACGAACCTGTAAAACCTAAAAATCTCAACAAGTGTAAAATTACCAAAATACCCCTAATGTAAGAAAATTACATAAAAGCATGAATAAAGTTCATTTTAATTCTAGATATTATAAAAATACAACATGTGACAATTATGATATTTTTGTAAGATTAAATATCTTATATTATGCAAGAAAAATAATTATTACTTATATAAATGTATTTTGCCGAAATTATTTATAGTTATTTATTTATATAATACAAATTAAATAAGGATAAATACAAAATAAATATTGCAAAGTTAAAAATCAGATTTAATCCTTTTGAAAGCCTAAAATATGCGGCCAAATAATTGAATATATCTTTTATGCATTTTCATTTTTATAAACCTAAAAACAAAAATCCCGAAAACCCTAAAAAACTAAAAGAGGTGGCATAAGAATTTTCCAAGGGCAAGCACGAATTTTCTAAGGTGTTTTGGAGATCAAGGATCGTGGGAAAAATATTAGAAAGATTGTAGTAGTGGTAACAGGTAAAATAACATGCGGGTTAACGGCGTAGGATTCTAGCTTTTTTGTATAATTTGGATATCCCATAACTGTTGATATAGCTACTTGATTTGTATTCAAAAATTTGCATTAAAGAGTAGTGGATTTTTTCTATTTAGGTACTGTGTCAATTTTTCGTATGATGGATTTTGACAAACCAAACTCTACGGTTTCATTCTTACTTTGAAACTTATACAAAATGTTTGGCTATAGTTGTTGATAAAGAACTTTCAGCATCTGTAGCAGGTAAATTGTGATAAAATAGCATCGTACGGGTCATCTTACACGCGCCCCCAGCATTTAAGATACACTTAGCAACTCCTCTCTGAGCTTATAAAGCTTGTATCCAATACAACACACGTCCAACATATGATTCTATGATCATAAAAAAGTCCTTCTTTGCATATTCGAGATGCTCGTTAAAGAGGGTCTCGTTGATATAACACAATCACTGTTACGTATAGTTTAAAAGTAACCAAACATTATTTGAATTTAAAGACCAAGAAAACATGAGTGTGCAGTGAGTTAGTAAACCAACCTGTACAAAGTCATATAACTTATCACTTATACCTGCTCATCATGGAAAATGTATCGTTTATCAGAGGTGTGACTAATTCCACCTCTAGTCAACTGGTCAACAGATAATAGAATCAAGGTTTGGAAATGTAACGAAAACAATAAAGTTTCATTCTTGACTGTCTTATTTGCAGACGCTGGTGACCAAGCCTCAAATTTACGA
>BQNB010029231.1:18672-55924 GCA_026074375.1 Tanacetum coccineum | reverse complement strand
TAAAAACCTCGTTGTTTAGCCACCCTATCAGATTATATGGGAAAGCTTTATCCTAAGATTTTATCTTGTTTATGATTATTATTTTTAGTTTATTTTTCTACTTTTCTAGTTGATGTTATTTTTCCTCTATTATTATGCTTGTTTTATGCTTTTTATCTTATAATGCAATTAGCATTATTTATACTTGTGTCGTGATGATGTTGGTGTCATATATATATATATATATATATGGGGACTTTCTTTTCAGAACCACTCTTAGTGCGAGAACTGACAAAACCATCAAAAACATACATGCACGCCTTTTAAAAATCAAAAAAATATATGAAAATCATCAATAATCGTAAGAATCCATCTATGTTTTTTAGTATCATCATAAACTATTCATCTTCTTTCACAAAAACCTTACACACGGCCTCAATATTGTTATTGTACGCCTTATAAGAACATACATGTACACCTTCAAAGAAAAATTTTATATTTCCAATTTTTTATCAAATTATTTAGAACAACTATGTTTTTTTAAAACATATATGTTGTTTTTAGAACATATGTGCAAAAAATACAATTATTGAAGGTGTGCATGCATGTTTTTTGTGAATCTGTCAGTTCTCGCACTAAGAATGGTTCTGAAAAGAAGGTGTATATATATATATATATATATATAGTAGGGATCCAGTGAGAAGTAAATTAAAATAAGAAGTGGTGAGAAGTGACTAAAACCACACATTTGAGATGCAACGACTTGCATTAGATGCATTTTTATTCATTTAGATGCACCATTTTGAGTTTCGAACGTTAATTTGATGCATAGATGGTGCAAATTGATTTTCATGATTTTGGCACATGCAGAGGAACAAAAAACAAGAGAAAAAATAAAATGCATCTAATATACATATATGCATCTAATTAAAAGCTAGAAAACACATTATGATGCGTTATAATGCATCTAAGATTATAGAGATGCATCTAATTTAAGTCGGTGCATCTCGAATATGCGGTTATAGTTACTTCTTATCCTTCTTATTTTAAGAAAACTTCTTATTTGATCCTAACTATAAATATATATGTGAGACGGCAGAATTTGGTATGTGAGACGGCAGAATTTGGTGGTTTGAAGAAATAAAGAGAAAGGTGTTTCTGTTTTTAAGAGAGATAAAATAGAGAGATAAAAATGGTGTAATGAATTTTGTTAGTGTGTTAGGTTTTTATACTCGTATTTCAGTTTGTGGTTTACACTTGAATGGTGTTTAATGGACCGTTACAAATGGACCACATGAATGCAGCAGTTACAATTTGACTGAATTGATGACAATATCAAGGTAGCGAGTTACAAGTATGACTGTATTACGAAAACGTATAATGGCCGTAACAACTTTACCATTTAATTGGTTGATTACATGTTTGTGGGCTGTTACAAGATTTTGGCTATTAAAATATTTTAAGGCTTTTAAATGTGTATGAATTGAACATTTTTTAAAGGTTTTACATATTCTCAATAAAAGTAATTTTTTTTACTTAATTTTTAAGACTTTTAAAAATAGAATGAGCTAAATGCTTTATAAAATATATAAATATAAAATATAGTTTTGTCATGGTTAAAGAGTTTGCATGGTATTAACCTTCTTAAAAAACTTTAAGATTAACTATGTATACTTTGTATACGAGTAAAGTTCGTGTTGTTTTAAGAGAAAAAGGTTAACTTTGTTACTCCAATGCATACGCTTGATAGATAAAAGTTATTTTTTCTACAATGCATAAATAGTAAAAAACACACTACGACACTTGAATCAATACCACCAAGTTGCTAAAAAATCTTTCTTCCATATATCTAAGTAGTCAAAATAAAAGTACACTCACTTACAAATCTCAACAACACGATAAGAAAAAAGTTGAAAATATTTTACGTACATAGTAGGAGTGGTTGTTATTGAAAAAGTGGAAAGTCCTGAAATGTGGATATATTTAATTAATTAACATGACATATATAGTGTATACAATTCATGCCTCTCATATCAACTACATAATACCCTATAAGCTACTAGTACTGCGCAAGCTTCATTCACTGCATTAACATGTAGACCAAGATTCGTTGACGAAGATACTAATTTTGATTTATTTTATTTGTCAACGTGTGTAACTGGATGCAACTTTCAACCATAATCTTTCTGCAGTTCCATGGATCAAAATTCAAATTTTCTTATCATGAGTTATTTTTATTTCAATCTTCATGTCTAGAACTTCATATACATTTTCATTGCATCTTCCAAATGTTACCATCAACAACCACCATTAAGTACAACATCATATACTACCGCAAATACAAAATAAACAATAAAACTTCTATCTATGAGAATAAATAAAACGTCAAGTGAAAGGGTTGAACCCCAGATAAGCAAAAATAAAAATCTGAACCACTAAATCTGAATCAGAAAGGAAGAACACACAAAACAAACCCTGATGCGAGACACACATTTTAAAAATACAAATCTGAATATATAGTTATATCTTTACTGTGAATTAAAAAAACGAAGAAGTTATCCATCTTCAAAAGTCCATCATCAACACCTCATGAACATCAAATCAAAGAAAAGTAACAAAGTCTAATATATAAATAACCAAATCAAGGCCTTGAACTGTACAAACCTGTTTTTAACTTGTTTGTCGAAACATCTATCATCATCAGCAGCTCCATTCTAGTGCTTGTTATGGGGCATCATATATTTCATATATATAATGCAATGTTAAAATGGGTTACGAAATGGCTGTTGTTACAAAACATTTACATTGGCGGTTACAAATTTACGTTTAATTTCCAAAATGTTTAAATGAGCTTTTTTTAGATTGTTACAACTTTAGATTTAAATTCTTAAATGTTGAAATAAGTGTATATTGATTGAATTCTTAAGACTTCTTTTTATAGTAATCTTTTTTACTCAAAATTTTAAATACTTCTAATTTTATAAATTGGCTAAATGCTTTATAAAGTATTAAAGATAAACACAAAAGATACAGATGACTTAATTAATTATCATCATTAAAGTTTTGTCACATATATCCAATCAAGTCATTTTCTAGAGATGAATGAGGTGTATGCAGAAATGATGTTTTGAGAAAGTTAAGAAAATAAAAGTGAAGATTAAAGAAGGTGTAAGTAAGTATGTCAATATTATACTAGAATTAAAAGAATTGAAAACTGAAATTAATGATATAATTATTATTTAAAAAAAATAAAAGATAATATACATTATCTATTATCTACTGACTTATCTATAATGCAAAATACATTATAAATAAATGCAAAATATGGATGAGCATTAATGTTGAGACATGTAACAAAGTTGGTTGAAAATTTATAGAGTCATGAGACAAACTGATTTGTTGGATGTATCTATTGTTGAGGTGAGTTATTTTTGAGTACAAGTTTTAGCCCACATGCTGAGGGACAGATCTGAGGCTCTGAGCCATTGATTACATAAGATTTGATCAAATGATAAAAAACACGGAGGGACCAATATTGCTAAGTTTTGAAACAACACGCAGGGACTAAAATTGTAAATATGTATCAAAACCTCAATTCACGTATCCCACACAAAAAACACACACATCACACACTTCAAACCCTAACAAAAAATCCAAAATTCTGCACAAATTAACCGTGAAAATCACGAAATAAAAACAGAAATGGAATAAGGAACTAGTAAATCAACCGATCCTGGAAAAAATGTTCAAAACGAACCGATTCATAACGCCAATGATGGTACGCTTATACAGATCCATTAGTTTGTTGTTATTTAAGTATTTTGTGATATTGAATATGTTGTTAAGAGAGTTGAAGATTGAAAGGAGAATTGTTATAGATAGAGATGGACTGTTTTAGGGAAATGAAGGAGTGCCGGTGGTGGTGGTGGTGGTGGTTCCCATGATGCTAATAACGGTGTTGATGATCGAGAGAATGTTCATTTTGACTTTTTGACCTTTTTACTATGTTTATTGTGATATATTTTGTTGTGAATATGTGTGAAATTTGACCTAGATGTTAGTTTTGATGTGATTATTTGGCATAGCCGCGTAGGTAGTTTAATTTGCGCGTTGATGATAAATGACTAGTAACAACACTCGATGTGCATATTTATAAGCTTTTAAGAGTGATTATCACTGAATTTACGCGATTGGCTTGTAAACCATCTTAGAAGAGGCAAAGGTCCATACGTTTGTGGCCTGTGACAGTTTTGCATACTTTTGTATATCGAAGGTATTGTGGATTACTGACTTGGTTTGAGACCATATGGAAACGTGGGAAAATTGATCTTACATTGGTTGGTCATGTCGATCCTTATTCTATCATCTGTGGTTTTTATCCTTTGTTCAATTTTTCCTAGTTATTAGTTGAGGTGTGGCATGTTGACTTATAGAAATTAGTTCCTACTTCCTTTTGGTACTATAGGATGCCACGATCCAGAGGTCTATTGATGGCTAGCCTAGTTTGAATGATACATATAGACATGTGGTGACCCTTTGTGAATTTATATATTTGGGTTGCCTGTTTGTCAGTTTATTGTTTGGGTAGCCCTTTGTTGCTTTTTAATACTATACGTTTTCCCCCTAAATTTACAAATACAAACTTTATAGACTGCAAATTTAGATCTAAAAGACCAAGAGTAGAAGGTCAAATAGATAACAAGAAATACATCTATCGCTCAGGTAGATTAGATACTACTTGCTATTGCTCGTCTCAATATTTGAAATGCTTCTTTTGATGCTATGGACAAAAATATATCTCGGGTACGTATTAGGATAGATTGAATGCAAATATATTAAGTACATATGAAAGGTTATTGTAGAGATTTTAGTGGCCAATGTTTTGCACTGGCTTGTTTTCAATAGTTTATATTTAATTTCTTTTACTAGTTACTTGCTAGGAGCCTAGGACTTTGCTTTAGTTATTTAAACCTCTTTCTCATAAAGTAGTGAAGTTAACTCGTCCTATTTTGTCTGTCGTCTCGTTGTTGACAGTCAACGTACTATTATGCAGGTCGATATCGTTATCTGTCTCTTGCCTCCAAGCTTTCATTGTACCATAGCTAATCTCTGCATTGAGGTATTGTACTCTTCATCGATCAACATGGCAAGGTTTAATGGTTGTTACCTGCTTCATAGTCAATAGACATGTAAACACTAGAAATTATCTTCTTTCAAGATTGTTTGTACAAAAAGTGTGACGGATGATGATATGGATTTGGGTCGCTATTTGGGTCGGGCCAATAGGCTACTCGTGGGTTGGATCTTGTACTAAACCAAGTGAATGATGAGATTCCCTGCAAAAAAGAGAGTAAACTGTTAGCCTTACCGTGAGGACGGACCCCACGATCAAGCTTCGGCGTGAGAGTAAGTACTCATATTATCAAAGAATATAAGAGTGTGTGTGTACTTGTATGAGTGAGAAAGTTGTACCTTTTGTGTGTCAAAGTACCTTTATATATAGTACTAGTGTTTCCTAGTATTTCGCTTGTACTCGTTAGTGGCCAGAGTGGGACCCTTGTCGGGCAAGGATCCGCAGTAATCGTAGTTGCGGACGTAGATCACCTTCCGCAGTCGTTGGACAATCCACTGGAGTCCAGCGGAAGTATTCCCGTAGGTAATCTGCGTGCGTCTTGTAAGTTCTAGACGGCAGCCAGTTTGATACCGGGCGTAATTCCTGACCATCATGCTTAGCATTTTTCTTGTTGGGTCGGGGCCCAGATGTTTATAGTACGGTTCAGGCCCAATAGGCCTGCTATACGTACTATACGTCATCAAGTCCCCCCAGTCTAGTACTTTTATTGCGTGCGACTTTGATGTTGTGTGCGGTAAATGTTACTAGACTAAGGTCCCGCTGTCTTGCTACTCCTTTCGCAATCGGTTGCTTCTCCGCGACTTTTCCTTGGTCTTGGTAGGTGAGACTTATGAGACGTGTTCTGGTCTTGACCCTTCATCTTCTGACTGATTTGACCGCTTGGTCAACTTTATCCTTCTGTCATCATTATCTTTTACTTTCGATCTTGGTCGTCCCCTCAGCGCACATAGGACACATGTATAGATATCGTGCGTCTTGAATTAAATATATTGAGGGTATAAATACTCGATTCAGTTTTCACTGTTTTCTTTTTCTCTTCCTCTACCATTTTCGCCATTGTTAAACTTCTTCAAGCTTTGCAACTATTTTGGTAATATACTTGTCGAGGAAACTTTAGATTTTCAAGTTAGGCTTTAATCTCTAATGTTTACTTTCTAACATGGGTTCCATTATGAGATTAAGTCTGTACTGAACCAGAAAACCCTTGATGCTTTTTGCCGTAAGTTTCATATCCTTGAGTGTGTGCACCCTGAATTGCCTGGTCGTAATCCAACAATCCACGAGAGTCCTGTTGGCAAAATTGGTGTTTATACCAGATTTTTTGAGTATGCCAACTTCCGTCTTCCTCTTTCTTTATTTCTTATAGATATACTTAGACATTTCCGTATTAAGCTGTCGCAACTTTCTGTTATTGGTGCTGCAAAATTTTCTCATTTCAAAATTCTATGTCGTGTTAGTGGGATTGAGCCAACAGTTGGGCTCTTTCGTTACTTTTATGTCAATTCTAAAAACAAAGGCTGAATGTCTTTTAGCAAATGTTCCGACAATGCCCCTATATGTTACACCAAACCACTAGATTCGCTTAAAGGTTGGAACGACCATTTCTTCTAGGTTGATGCCTTCGCCTGTCCAGTTTCCTTTTCCTGGAACACTAACAAATCTGTTCGTAAGGATCCCTGTCCCAAGTCAACCGAATATAATGCGGGTGATTGTGACATCCTTAGCGCCCATCAGGCTCCGTTCAAAAAGTTTCTGGAGAGTTTCCTTTGCCTAGTTGGGTTGAGTCGTAACTATGATCTGGATAAAGATACGTATCCCACTTTCCTCCATGATGACGATGAGGGTGGGTTTTTGTCGCCACATTCTTATTTATTCTTTGGCTATTAGCTTGTTTCTGATTGTTTGTTTGTTCATGCAGAGATGGATCTTTTTGCCTTTATCAACCATGTGGATCCTACAAAGGTCAGGGTTGGCGAAAGGAAACTTCGTGAAGGGGAGGAAAGACTGTTGGATTCCACCGTAGGGCGTACGGTTCTGCTCCTACTAGTTGCGCCGGCACGTGCCGAGGGTGAGCTAACCGCCAGTGTGGAAAAACTGTTTGACGAAGGTGGTAGTTCAGAACAGGGAAACACAGCTGAGGGTGGCGGTCATGATGCTGATATTCAACCCATCATTGACACTGGTGATGCGGATGTTGAGGTGGTTGTTGCTAAGAAACCCAAGGACAAAAGGATAAAAAGACAAGTCATTGGGGATGTCAGTGGTTCCAACCATCCTCCCAAGAGGTTGAGGGAGGATCATAGCACCGTTAGTGGTGCTACTACCGGTGAAAAATATTTTGCGGCTCTTCAGGGTTTGCTTGAGAACAGTATGTTGAACGCCGAGGTTGGTGTTGCTTCCATACCAATTGTTCTGTTTGTCACCTATTCCGTGACCCCCATGCCGAAGCATAAAGGTGGTGATCATACTGATTCAATCACTAGGCCCAACCTCCGTACTACTGGTCCTTCTGCAAGGTTTGTCATCTCTTCAGATTCTTCTCATCATTCTAGTACAAACGCTGCTGAAGTTGAAGTTGATTCTTTTATTAGGTCCTTCGTGCCTCTGATAATTACTTCGGCTGTGGCTGTTACTAATGTCGTTAGTGCTTCCTCTGTTCTCATCCCTGAGACCATGGCCAAGGTTGTGCCCCAAACTCAGCCTTCTATGTTCAATGATTCTGCTTCTATAGGCACATCGGGAGCGGATGTTGCGGGGGCTTCTCATCCTGCTGGAAAATAGCCTTTCGTAGAGTCCTGAGAGTTAAATGTTGAGACTCTCCCTCTGGTTTTTGTTCTAAAATGGAATGTGCCGAATGACTCCCTTTTGGACGATGCTATTGTTGCCTGGGAATTTGTTGATCATTTGGCTCCCCCTGTATTATTTGCTCAGATCCGTGACATGGATTACGAGCAGCTGTTCACAGAGTTTAATGTTGGGACTGCACGTCAAGCTTGTTTGATTATAGAGCTTAGGATGCGGACTAAGTATGGCCTTAGTGAGAGGAATAGGTTGGAGTCTAAGTGTGAGAAACAAGCCGATTCATTAAAGATAAAAGATGATGAGATTGGGAGTTTGAAAGCTCAGCTGCTGCTCAAGGAGGCTGAGGCCGCAGAAGCCCTTCGCCTCCGTACGCAGATTGAAGCCGCGGAACAGGCGCATGCTCATGAGGTGGATGTCTTGAAAAGACAAAATATTGCTCTTGATAAGGAGAACGCTACTCTTAGCGGTAAAGTTATGGAGCTCTAGTCCTTGGCTTCTGACAAGGAACATAAGCTTGCAGATTCAAACAATGTGGTTGCCTCCCTCATGTCTCAGAATGACGGCCTTGTGAATTAGGTATGTACTCTGAAACTTTAGATGCCTTATATACTTTCCTTTCTCTTTCCCTTATCTATTTATACCTTTACTGTTGTAGGTGCATACTTTAGAGACTACATGTTCCGGCCTCCGTGAGTAGGTTTCAGTGTACCAGCACTTGAAGAAGCATTTTGAAGAGTTCCAAGACGCTCAAATGAATATTGTTAATGAAAAAGTGGCCAAGTTGGATGCCAATCTTATGGAGATGGGTCTTCACCTAGAGGAGAAATTCTATCCTCACCTTCTCACTACTATATCCGAGCGGAGATGGCTTCTGACCCGCGGCCTGAAGCTTGCTTTTACTAAATTCTTGGATCTAAAAGAGTATCTTACGGCTTTGGGAACAGCCATTAGCCGTGCCATTGAGAAGGGAATGCAAGATGGCTTGGCAGCTAGCATCGATCATAGAAAGAAGGGTAGGAGCTTGACTGACATTGTTGCCTATAATCCTGCTGCGGAAGCGGATTATAATCCCTCCATACAGAAACTCCGTGATTTAGACTTCCCTTTGTTTGCAGAACTGAGCTCCCAAAAGGATGCAAACATTGAGGATATCATGAATCTACTCCGCCTAGAAGGTCCGCTTGCTGGTGCTCCTGGAATGAGCGATTTGCAACCTGATGGTGAACAACTGACTCTTCTCATTCACCGTTAAGAAGATCAAACGATTTTGTGTGAAACCTCTCTGTTATTTTCTCTAAGTGTTGCCAACTCCCGGGTTGAGAAGATTAGGGAGAATATTGCAACAAAACGGTTAGCCCTTATGGACGTTTGGGTTCCTATGGTTGAGCCTTTATCCACTAAGATCCCGATAGGTGCAGGTGGTGCTTTCGACAGCGTGCCAATCACTGCTGCTACTACAACTACCTTATCAACTATCTTTGCTTCTACAAGTTCCATACCTCCCATCACTGTAGATGATTATGAGGTTGTATGTACGGATGATCAGGAGGATGTTCAGGGGAATGTTGCTTCTTTCCCCACTGTTGAGTTTGAGAAGGAGGACCTAGATGACACTCCTGAGCATGCCTCAGCCAGTTGAGCATGCTTCCCACTTTGTTGCTTTCCATATGCCACAGTCGTGTGTGACCTTTTTATTGCGGTCTTTTGTACTTAAACATATCTGTAACATTTTAACCGTTTGGCAACGACTTTTATCTTTTTGCATGTCGTGGTGGCATGTGACTTTTTAATGTTGTGATTTGTACTTAGACAAGTTTGTAATGTTTAACAACTGAATGTTTTATCACATTATTGTTATCGTTTTAATGTCGTACTAATACGTTTATCATGATAGTCTTAGTTGAATATTTGTGGGTTATTCTTATGGTACTGGGCTTGCAATACCTCTTATGTACCTGCGTTAATTGTTAGGTTACTCATCCTATCATTATGCGGAATAATGTTTTATTTGCGGGGTCATGCCCGCTTTGTGCGCGTCTTATCAATCATACAAATAATTTAAAGTAAAAAATGCAGTAGAAAACTTTAAATAAGTCTGTGAAGTTAGCTAGGCTTCACGTTTCATTGAAATCCGTCCGCCTGAGCGGGATGCTTACATCTCGTAGTCATAACATTTCTTGAGGTTGCGGACATTCCAGGTTCGCGGAAGGGGATTTTCGTTACGGTCTCTGAGCTTGTATGCGCCCCTGCCAAGTGCATCCGTAACTTCGTACGGTCCTTCCCAATTCGGTCCAAGCTTTCCACCTTCTTCCGCATGGCTGGCCTCGTTGCTGCGGTACATAAGATCTCCTGGCTTGAAGCTTGTGTTGCGAGTTGTAATACTTTTCCATCTTTGCCTTACTTCTTGCTTCTCTGATGGCTGCTTGCTCTCTCCTTTCTTCCAAGAGGTCAAGACTGATTTCCAATGCTTCATCATTTTGTGCCATGTTAACTTTAGCTGTTCTCAAGGTGGGCATCCCGATTTCTGCCGAGATGACTACTTCCGTTCCGTACGTTAGTGCGAACGAGGTATCTCCATTGTTGGACTTGATCATCGTGTGGTGTGCCCATAAGACATGTGATATTTCCTCTATCAATTTTTTGATCCTTTCATCTAACCTTGCCTTGATTCCTTCTCCTAAGCTTCGGTTTGCTCTTTCTACCAGCCTATTGGTTTGTGGATGTTTAACGGAGGCAAAGCACTAGCGGATGTTCAACTTTTCGCACCAGTCTTTAAAGGGATTATCCCTGAACTGCTTTCCGTTGTCCGATACTATCTCCCCCGGTAGACCGAACCTGCACACTATATTGTCCCATACAAATTTTTTGATCTGGTTACCTGTGATAGTTGCTACTGGTTTTGCCTCAATCCATTTGGTGAAATAATCAATCGCCACTATCAAGAATTTGACTTTGCCAGGACCTTCCAAAAAAGGTCCGGCTATCAATTCCCCACTTGTGGAATGGCCATGGAGATATGATGGGAGTTAGTTTCTCTTGCGGATTCCTGAGAACTGGACGGTGGACTTGGCAATCTTTACATGCTCGTATTATCTTCCTTGCATCCTTGTGCATGGTGGGCCAGTAATATCCTGTCCTTAAAGCTTTGGTTACCACGGATCTTGTGCCAGCATGCATGCTACAAGATCCCTTATGGATTTCTCTCAAGACATAGTTTGCTTGCAATGGCCCTACGCATCGTAACCATGGTCCCAAGAAAGATTTCTTGTAAAGGATGCCATTAATTACGCCGTACCGTTTGGACTTGTGCCGGACAACCCTTCCCTTGTTGGCTTCCGCTGGTATCGTCTCTTCTGTGAGGTACTCGTAGATAGGAGTCATCCAACTTCTTTCTTCTTCTTTTACAACTGCTAGTACCTCCCTTTCATTTATGGATTTCTATTTGAGTTCTTCCACTAGCACCTGCTTGCTTAAGTAAACGAAACCAGTGGATGCTATCTTGCTTAGTGCATCAGCCTTCTTGTTTTCACTCTGAGGTACTTGCTCTATTGAGAACGTTCTGAAGTTTTGAGTAAGCATTCTCACATTTTATAGGTATTGAATCGTTCCTGTCTCCTTTGCTATGTAAGATCCGTTGACTTGATTAGCCACAAGCCATGAATCTACATTTGCTTAGAGATTCTTAACACCCATCTGTTCTGTGATTCTGAAGCCTACTATTAGAGCTTCGTATACTGCCTCATTGTTGGTTGCTTTGAACCTAAACCTTAGAGCATAAGTGAACTCCATCCCTTCTGGATTTGTGAGCATCAGTCCAGCTACGGAACCATCTATGAAGGATGATCCGTCCGTAAACAAAATCCATGGTTCTGGGAGTTCTTCTTCGACTTCCATATGATCATCTGTGGAATCATCTCTAGACGTTCTACTATGAAGTCTACTAAGATTTGCCCTTTGACTGGCACCCTTAGTCTGTAATGTATGTCGTATTCTCCTAGCTCTATGCTCCATTTTTGTAGCCTTCCTGCCACTTCTAGCCTTGATAATATCTGCTTAATTGGTTGGTTCGGGATCACTATGATTGTATGTGCTTGGAAGTATCTCTTTAGTTGCTTACTGGCATGTACCAGGGCTAGCAATAACTTTTCCATTTGTGTATAATTGATCTATGGACCTCTCAGGGCACGACTAACAAAATAGATTGGCATTTGCTTGGCTTCTCTTTCTATCATTAGCACTACACTCACGGCCTCCTTTGTTTCCGCAAGGTAGATGATGAGTTCTTCTTTCTCCATCAGTGCAGTTAGCGTTGGGAGCTCTGCTATTAGGTTTTTCATCAGCTTAAATGCATCTTCTGCTTTCACGGTCCAATGATAGTTGCTCTTTTTTGTGCATTTCTTGTGGGTTTTGAAAAATGGAAACGATTTTTTTGCTGATTTGGCAAGGAATCTGTTCAGGCTTGCTAGCTTTCCGTTTAGCTTTTGCACGTCTTTCAGGCATTTTGGAGACTGGAGGCTTAAAACGGCTTCTGCTTTATCCGGATAAGCTTTTATTCCTTTTGTATTTACTTTGTATCCAAGGAACATTCTTTCCTCTACCCCGAAAGTACACTTCTTGGGATTCAACTTCATGTTTATTTCCCTTAGGGTTCTAAATGTTTCCTCACTGTCCCTTATTATTTCATCTTCCTTGCGGCTTTTAATCACCAAATCGTCCACGTACACCTCTAAATTTCTGCCGATTTGCTTGTGGAAAGCTTTATCAACCAGTCTTTGGTACGTTGCCCCAGCGTTCTTTAGGCCGAATGGCATTCTTGAGTAGCAGAATATCCCTTGGCTTGTGATGAATGTTGTTTTCTCTTCATCCTTCATTGCCTTTTTAATTTAGTGATAGCCCTTGTATGCGTCCCCGAAGCATTTGAAAGGATATCCGCAGAGGGATTCCACCTTCTAGTCTATTTTCGATAGCGGATAACCATCTTTAGGACATGCTTTGTTTAGATCTTTAAAATCTACACACAATCTCTAACTTCCGTCATGCTTTTTCACCATCACTAGGTTGGCTAACCAGCTGTGGTAGTGGACTTCCTTCATGATACCAGCATCGACAAGCTTCTTTACTTCTTCTTGGATTGCCTTGTTTCTTTCTGATACTTGGCCTCTTTTCTTTTGCCTGACCGGAGAACACCCTTCCCGTACATTTAAGTGGTGTTCCGATATGTGTCACGGAAAACCAGTCATGTCTGCGGGTTTCCAGGAAAATACATCCAAATTACGTCTGAGCAAATCACATAGCTTTTTTTGACCTTCTTCCGTTAGGGTAGACCCTATGGCCACCGTTTGTTTTGGATATTCTGGGTGGATTGCTACTTTAATTCTTTCTTCCGCAGGTTGACTGATGGTAGAAGGTTGTTATTCTGGTCCGGAGACCATTGCACATTCAAGCGGGACAATCCTACTACTCTTTAATGTAAGCACTCTACCTTCCACCGGAAACTTTAGCATGCCGTGAGCTGTTGATGGGACCGCTTGTATTTTTCTGACCCCTGGCCTTCCTATGATTCCATTGTATAGTGATTGTGATCTTACCACCATGAATTTCATCCTTACGGAAGTTGAATGTTCCTCGTCCCCAATCTTCACCAGCGGTGATATTTGTCCCATTGGCCATATAACTTCGCCACTAAAACCGATGAGGGGAGCAGTAGCCGGGATTATTTGGTTTTTGATTTCTAGACGGATTCTCTTAAAACAATGTTCATACAATATCTCTGAGGCCGACCCTACATCTACATACATCCGATGTATGAAGTGGCCTCCAATCTTTGCCTTAATGATCATTGGGCCTTCCGTTCCTTCTTCTTCCCTAAGGGTCAGGAATGAGATTTTTGAATCGAGAGAGAAACTCTGAGTGATTCTTTGTCTAGCTACCTTTTGCCAAGGCTGCACCATTAATATTGCTAGAGCTTTATCCTTGCCAGACGTTTCCCCTTTCTTTGTTGCCTTTGGTTGATCTTTTGCATTGTTTTGCTTTAGTTCCTTGATCATATGTGACGGCTTTCCGAGTTTGAGTAATTCTTTAATTTGTCTTTTCATGTGCATACACTCATTAGTATTATGCCCCACTTCTCCATATAACTCATAAAATTTGCTATTGTCCCTTTTTTCTACCGGAGTAGTCATTGGCGGAGGAGTTTTAAATTTTCCCTTATCTAAGGCGAAAATTTCTTTTGGGGACTTTGTGAGGAGCACAAACTTGTCTTGTCGTTTTTCTGACCTCTGCTGGTTTCTAAAGCCTCATCTTTTGAAATTCTGTTTCTGTCCAGATTCTTGCTGTTTCCATGGCGGAAGTGATTTTTTCCGATCCTGATTACCGGCCGCCACTTATCCCCTGAGGAAGAACGTGGTTACCTTCATCATCTCGTCCACTAACTTTGGAATTTTGTCATGCAAACGCTTGATCAGCTCAGGGTTGGTAATTCAATGCATGAATCCTGAGATTCTCATGACTTCTGGTGCTCCCTTTACATCCCTGCTTTCAAGCTTAAACCTCCGCACAAAGTCTTTAGTGGACTCCCCTTCCCTTTGCTTTATATGATAGAGTTCTATAGGATCTTTAATACATTTCTTCTGCTGGAGGAAATTTGCAAGGAATGCCTCTTTCAAATCGTTGTAGCTGTCCACTGATTCTGGAGGGAGATCGTCAAACCATACTCTTGCGGTTCCGGTAAGCGTAGAATTAAACATGTGACACCACGTTGGCATCGCCTAATGCTCCACCTTTGCCGCTGCCTATAAGATCTTAAGATGATCTTTCGGATCATCACTTCCGTTATATGTTTTGACATGGCTTGGCATTCGAGTTCTTTTGGGGAGATCAAAGAAGTGGATGCGAGGAGTGAACGGACCAGTTTCCTTACATACCCATGGTTGGGCTAAGTCGTCACCTTCCATGCTCGACCTTTGCTTCTTTGACATTGACTTCTAGTGCCCTCCTTCACTGTTTTTACTTTCTGATAGTTCTTCCGCCTCTCGTGAGGGTGCTCTTTTGTAGTAATGCTTCTTGGAAGTAAGCTCTGTTTCTCTTGAGCGAGAGCTCTGGTAACAACTTTTCGTGTTTCTGTGACTGCCATGGTGTTTCGGAAGTGTTGTGGACGCGTTTAGCTTCGAGCTTTTTCCTGAGATCCCTTCTTCTGCTCGATGCTCCTGACTCGGAGTGCTGTGAAGGCTCTTCGAAGTTGAGACAGGCATTGATTTCCCTAAGCTTTTCGTGCTGTACTTTCTCTTGGTGAACTTTATCAGCTATGAGTGGCAACAACTAGTGATAATGCTTGTCGCAATACTCCTGGAGGGCTGCGTCAAACGCGGACCCCCCCTAGATTTTCCAGTGATGCCTCTTTTCCCTTTTCTACCGTGTTTCGCATGGCGGACGTAGGTGCGGTAGGGGAGGGGCCTGAGTGATTGCTCATGGTGAGTATTTTCAAGAACGCAGTTGTGTACTGGTCCCACGGATGGCGCCAACTTGTTAGTACAAAAAGTGTGACTGGTGATTATATGGATCTGGGTCGCTTATTCGGCCGGTCCAATAGGCTACTCGTGGGTTGGATCTTGTACTAAACCAAGTAAATAATGAGATTCCCTGCAAAAATGAGAGTAAACCGTTAGCCTTACCGTAGGGACGGACCCCATGATTAAGCTCCGGCGTGAGAGTAAGTACCCATATTATCAGAGAATATCAGAGTGTGTGTGTACTTTTATGAGTGAGAAAGTTATACCTTTTGTGTGTCAGAGTACCTCTATTTATAGTACTAGGGTTTCCTAGTATTTCGCTTGTACTCGTTAGTGGTCAGAGTGGGACCCTTGTCGGGCAAGGATCCGCAGTAATCATGGTTGCGGACGTAGATCACCTTCCGCAGTCGTTGGAGTCCAGCGAAAGTATTCGTGCAGGTAATCTGCGTGCGTCTTGTAAGTTTCGGACTGCGGTCAGTTTGATACTGGGCCTAATTCCAGGCCATCATGCTTAGCATTTGTCTTGTTGGGCCGGGGCCCATGTGTATAGTACGGTCCAGGCCCAATAGGCCTGCTATACGTAAAATACGTCATCAAGGATCTTTGATATATAATAGATAAGATACATGTATACAAAAATGGAACTCAAAATTTGAAATTAAGATACCCTGAGATTTTCCACAAACATTCATACACACTTCTAGTCTTGGAACATGTAGTTCATGTTATCATCCTTATATGAGGTTATCATCCTTTGTAGATTAAGAAATTAATTCAAAAAGTAGAATCATAGTCTCATGATCATATTGATTATGGCTTTTAAAGTCTTTTCACTTTATGATTGATACTAAGTTTATGTACATATTAAGTTATCATTTGTGGTAACCACGGTTAGCAGTAAGTACAATGAGTCATTCTTTACGAGATCCGGTATTGGACGTCTGTAATGAGCTGGAGTGAGATAAGTGAATGGGGTGTTTGGGTATTCTCAAATATGCATATAATATTTGCAAATGTTGCAGTATATTAGTCTCACAATTCTTGAATATTTACCATTGGTATCTATGCTTATATATATATATATATATATATATATATATATATATATATATATATATATATATATATATATATATCTTGTTTTGATATGTCGATGGCTCATTCTCTATTTTTGCTCATATGAAACACACTGAATGGATTCGTGTGTCGCTGTATAGGCTTTGTGTTCTACTGTGCCTAAATGGACAACATACTCGATCTGGCACTAATTGTCAAATTTATGTTTGGCTAGGCTCTGGCACACAATAGGCTTGTGTTCGTAAGAGCTCTTGTAAGTTGTAATTAGCTGGCTTATCTCCCTTTTTTAGTAAGGTGTGATTTCTTACAGTGAATATCTTATATAATTCAGTTTGCTATTTCTGTTACGTATGTTAATATTTTTATCCTTGGTGTTATTTGACCTTTTGCGTTATAGTAAGAATTTTGATATATTGACATTGTTCTGGAATTGAATTTGTAAAAAAAATTATGAAAAATAATTCCTTACAAGGTCATATCACTAGAGATAAATAATTGTCACTTACAAATACCAAATTGAATAAAAATGAAGCAAACTATGAAAATAAAAACTTTACGTATTCTCAAAATCAAATAAGTGCTGCATTAAATTAACATTGATTTTGAGCAAGTGATAGATGACATTGATTACATGTTAAAAATTCGCAAAATGGAACACAAAAAAAACTTTGATATGATGTAGAGAGAGAGAGAGAGAGGAGGAGAGTTGATAGGCAAAGGTTATTCTTAAGAACCTTAATCGACAGTAAACTAGTGCTTGTCTATTGCGATGAAAGACATCAAAACCATCTTGTGCCTGAAAAATATAAAAATATTAGAAAACAGTAAACACATATGTGATAATATATAAAATGATATACAAAACAATGAAATATCTCAGGTGATATTAAATGTTAAAAAGCATACTTGTTTGTTTATGAAATTTTACAAGTGTTATTGGACATTAACAATGTTTATGAAATATCACAAATGATCTAAAAAAATTCAGAAAAGAATACAAAACTTTTTAGCAAACTTTCATTCTTAGGCAACCATGAACCGACAGTAAAACATTTCTAGTGGTTGTCAATTGCGATGAAAGACACAAAAATCATCTTGTAACATAGAAATATAAACATATTAGAAAACACATAATTGATAATATATTAAATATACACGAAGACATGAAATTATATACATAGATGTAATTGCCCCTAAGAAAATATACGAAGACATGATATATTTCAGGTGATATTAAAGGTTAAAAATCATACTTGTTTGTTTATGAAATATCACAAGTGATATTAGATATTAAATATTTTATAAAATATCACAAGTGATATTAAAGATGTCATATAATAAAGTTTAACTAATAAGCATTGTAAACTATCATCAACCTAAAATATCATGTGTAACAAAATGTTTTGTGTTAATTGATATGTGACTTGGATATATTGTTCATTTTAATGAATTATCACTTGTGATAATCAACTAATGTGTAATAGCGCATGTGCTATGTTTGTGACTTGAATGTTGTATGTTTTGCCATTTAATGAATTATCACGTATGATAATTAAGGTATAAATGAATGAAGTATAATATCACAAATGATAATAAATGAAATATCTTAGTTAATATAGGTTCATATTTATTTATAGCTGATATTGCAATGTCAAAGGTAATAAGTGTCAAGATACAAACGAATCTTAGTTGATAAAGCAATATAATGTGATACTAATTCTAGTATTTTATATATGAGGAATATCACATATGATAAAGCAATAGAATGTAACACTAATACTTGTATTCTACATATGATCAATATCACTGGTGATAAAGCAATAAAATGACCAAAAGTATACATCATACATTCAACGAGATATCATTGTTGATCTATCAAAATCCTACCACTTTCGTTTCCCACATAATACCCGGTGGTCAATACATGATTGGATCCTTTCATCATGTCACCTTCTAGCATGCGTGATACCTTCCCTCGTAAAAAATTTCAAACAAGGAAATAAATGCTTATTAGTTCAAGAAAATATAGCAAAAGGTAGCCAACTTATAATAAAGAAATTGCATAAATTGGGAATCAATTTTCTTTGGCATTCAGGCTAGGAGAAGATAACAAGAAACTATGATAGATAAGAAATTACCTGTGACATGTGAGGTCTTAAGTGAGGATCACTTTTAATACATAGAGAAGCGGCTTACATCATGCAAGAAGCCTCTTATGCAGAATAACAGTTTCCAGCCGAGGGTTTATTAACTTATTATTTTGCTCAAAAGCAATGAAAAACATTTGTTTTAATTTTTCAAGACTAAAATTAAACCTCATGTGCAGTCGTGCAGAATAACAATTTCTCAGCCGAGGGTTGATTAACTCATTAGTAGGAATAAATAAAATGTTTAAGTCTCTTTAGGCGAATTCTTATTTTTCTCAAAAGCAATGCAAACACTTGTTTGATTTCAAGACTACGTCAAGTTTTTGTTTTCATAATTTGCTTCCTTTTAATTCATTTTGGTATTTGTAAATGACAATTATTTATCTCTTGTGATATAACACTGTAAGAAAGATGAAGAGTATTTAAATTGTCATTCTTAATCACTTAAAAGTAATATCTCATGTGATAAAGCAATATAACGTGACACTAGTTCTGGTATTCTACATATGAGTAACATGATGTGATAAAAAAATAGAATGTAAGACTAATTCTGGTATTTTACTCTAACCCCTTGCCTTTTTGTGTTTTAAATATTATAATTTAGTCCTTCGACTATTTGACGTTTGTCAGTTTATTTAGAATATGTACCGTGGTGACGGTGATGACACTACAACATTTACCACTGTCCCCAGGAACAAATCCAGGCATTCCCGGGCAACTTGTCGCTGGGGATACGAATCCCCGGTGATATGTCGCCCGTGATACGTTGCAGGGGAAAGCTCGACGAGGATTCTTTCCTGGGCGACATTTTCGGGCAACATGGTCGGGCCCACATAGTTTTAAACAAACAAGTAAGTGCCACGGTGGATGGTTTTCCCGGGCGACATGTCACCCGGGAAAGTGTTGTTATAAAAATACTACTTAACAGTAATGATTGATTAATTAGTTAATTACTTACAATCCCCGGCGACATGTCGCCCGGGAAGGTGTTTCTTATACATTGACTTGTCAATGACAGAAATAACTTTTGTCGTTTAGTGATGGAGATCCCCGGCGACATGTCGCCCGGGAAACTATCCATACTTTTTTGGTCTCAGTTTTCCCGGGCGACATGTCGCCCGGGATTAATCTGTAATTTTTTTTGGTTTCACTCTTCCTGGGCGACATGTCGGCCGGGATTGGTCTGGATTTTTTTAGTACTGCCTGCACAGCAAGCTATTTCCAGATTTTTTTCGAAAAAAATCTACCAACATCAAACCTATATAATCCAATATAGACTCTACCCAAATACATTACAACTTGTACCAAAACACAATACAATATAAAGGATCAACGCATTTGATACAATAAAGCTAAATACGTCCAAAATCCGAATAAATGCAATATAGTCTACAAAACGGGCTTCCTAGTCACAAACCTTGCGTTATCCGCAAGATACAAGTCAATATTCACCTAGATAACATGTATGGGGAAACAAATGTTTACATAAGGGTCGCCAATATATACTTGAAGAAAAAAAATAGCATATACTAACCCATATATAACATCTCCTAACTATCAGCATCCTCCTCATCCTCGCCGCTGTCCTCATCGTCGCCCGACTCATCATCCCCGCACCCGCCACTCCCGCTGGCACTACCGAACTCAGGTGATGACTCAAGTTGTGTAAGCATCTGTGAAAACTTATCGTCACTCCTAAATAATTTCATGATCATGTTCACCTGTTTCGTTAGCCGCTTGTTACTCTTTTTAAGCTTTTCGACATCGGCGGGGTTGTGCGTGCATCGAGGCGGGGGCGGACTGAGAACATCCGTGCCCTGTCCAGGCAATACCCTACCAACACCGGGAAGGTGCCCCCACTGCTTGCCCTTTCGAACAATGGCCATGATCTCATCTTCAGTGTAGGGCACACCCGTCTCAGTGTTATAGCCTAGACCCTGTAGCCTCAACATCTCCTCCTATGTAGTGACAAAAACACAAGATAGTTAATATTTTAGTCAGGTTACTACATTATTTCTCAACAAATCATTAAAGTGCGTGTTTTGAAACAAAACTTACGTATAGAGCTCGGTCCTCATCCCGCAAGAATACCCCGCCAACAGTGTGTGTCACGAAGAAGGTCTGGATCAGCGACGGGTACTCTCGAGTAGCTGAGCTCTCCATCTGTACATTCACACGTATATAAGATGAAACAAATTAAAAACGACAAATCACAAGACACCAAAGCATGTATATATATATATATATATATATATATATATATATATATATAGATAATAATTAGATATATATATTATATATATATATATAATGTTTATTACCATCTGATCTCGAAGGCGAACAAGTGACCGGAATCCCTGCCGGCATACGACCATGCTCTTTGCCCGGTTTTGGCGATTTTGAGCGGCTCGGGCAAGGTTCTTGGGATCATTCCAAAAGGTAATCTGCGCATCCCAATCTGCGCATCCCAATCTGTGCATCCTAATCCGCCGCGATAATGTTCTCGGGACTTCTCTGCCTGATGTTCTCCACGTCATAAGTCCCGGTCTCGAGGTTTTTAACCCAATGCTTATCCTTGAGAGCAGCATTGTTGTTATTGTACATCTTTTGCAAATGCTGCTAGATGCCCGTATGGATTTTTGTCCAACGCTCAGAATCCATGTGAGGCTTCAAGTCAAACTGGGTCTGCAATCATATACAACAAAGACAAAGTTAGAGATATAATTTATATATTTATCTAAATTTGTTCATTTATTTATATGATATAAATAAATAAACGAATTTAGATAAATATACGTAATTAAATAAATGAACACGATAATGAAATAAACATAAAAGGATAATGAAATAACTGACCCTAATCTTTGCCAGGACCACCGCCTTTCGCTCCGCCAGGACCTGGTGCCAAGAAGGGTAGTGCATCGGCAACTCCCTAACGAGCTCCTCGAGGTAGTTAGACCAATGAGCCGCATGGTCACCGAGAGACATTAGGGTCTCTCTGGCGTTTCACTCAAATCGGATCAGGACATGGCCATGTAGATCCGTGATCTTCTTTAACCCGAGGTTTCGAGTCTCCTGGCGGGTATGCAGCCTGCCCGCTTTCCTGCCACCCAAATTAGGTTTTCGGGTTCCCTTGCCTGCAAAATCAAGTGAGTGATAAAGTCATAAAAATTCAAGGCAAGTAAATTCAATGTATCAAATTTATGCTTGTATTACAATAATCCAGAAATTATTACCTCGGTTACCTAAGCAACCCCCGCAACCGGTGGGTATATGGTGTGGAGGGGGACGATCGTCACCGCCACCGTCACCGTCGTGGCCCTGTGCAACATCTGCTGACATCTGTATTTTTTCTTTTAACGCTGTCAAGTATAGAAAATCAGGGCAAACAGATAACAACGGGTAAACAGATATACAAGCAAACTGTTATATTTGTTAACAGCGGGTAAAAAAAATACATAAAACCCGGATCCTAAACATATCAGATGGTATATCTAACCCATCTGATGGATTCATATATCTACTTCGAATTGTAAAGTTATTTCTAAACATATCAGATGGTTCATTTTATTCAAAGGGGTTAAATGGGCCGTTGCATTCAAACTGCTCAGGGGGGTCATTTTGCAGCCTTGCTGCTGATTTGGAGGCAAAAAATAAGCCGAAAAACAAACACCCCTTGATGCTATATCACCCGTTGCTCCTATATATGTGAGTGTGAATCACAGTGGAAAACAAACACCCCTTTTTATGCAGCTTTGCTGCTAAATTGCAGGCCAAAAATGCAAAAATCAAACACCCCTTTGCTTATAAAAGCAAACTTTCATACCACAACAAAATCTTCTTAAAACCTTTATTGAACTGTTTGATTAGCATACTAGTAAATTAAAAGAAAACTATGGGTTTTTGGTTTTTAGCTTTTAAACCATTATATACAAAACAGCTTGGAAAACATCTTCTAGGTTTTAAAGAATATCATCCTAACATCAAAATTTACTGACTATCTAGAATATATCCATTCCCTGTCTAATTAATATTCACTTGTCGCAATAAAGTAACTCTAAAATTTTGTACGTAAAACGCAGGTACAATGTTGTTACAAGCTGCAAATGTGGGTAGCTAAACATATTGATTTATTAGTATTGTTGGACGGTTCCTTTTCTAGCTTGTTTCAAAGGTAGCCTTTCTAAACTTGTTACACCATAAGATCAACTAGCTAACTCCATTGGTGCACAATGCACTTATATATAGTTCCTGCCTTCAGCTCGAACCATATACAGGACTTGCAAACAAAATTTTTGAATGTAATTCATAACACAGATAAAAGGGTACCACTATGGTATATGACAACTACATCAGGATTAATTTTTTGGTGACATTTGAATAGCTAATACTTGCTTACAAGATTACCATGAACTTCAAACCAGTTGCATGTCAAAAAAGTTAGCTTAATTCTTATTCATGGAAACATTTGGGGTAAGACTCGCAAAGCAGCCCACTTGAATAATTTTGTTACGGATATATAAAGAGTACACACTTATATAAGAGTGAATATAGAGGACCAGTGACAAAATGTCAAATATGAATCCCCACTTCAGTTGCTCTAGTAACAAGAAATATTGACCAGAACCCATGAGTATATAACATATAACAACACCCTTGGTTTATAACCTATAAGCATCCGACGCTACTTCACCAGAGATTTCAAGTTATAAGGAAACGAAATTCATCAAAAATTTTAAGTTACAAACCAAATCTGAATTTCAACAGACAGCTTGTGTCAACAACATATGACACTTGCATCAAAACCTATCAAAAGGTTGTAAATTTATCGAGTTACGCAAGAAGCAATGCAGGAATGGAACGGTCATAGACCTATCAAAAAATACTTGCCACACTACACTACTCAAGAAGACCGGAAAAACAACTTTTAACAACAACCTAAAACTATAACACAAGACGCTATAATTATATATAACTACTGACATCCATTGACATTAGCTCCTTATATAAACGGGGCTTATATAACACAAAGCAATCACAATAAACGTTCCCCGACGACATGTCCCCGGGGATACAAAAAGGATAAAATAAACTTAGAACATACATTCGGCTGTGGACTCAGCTCGTTGTCGGCTTGGTCTCGCCCCCTCGGTCTCGGCTACTGTTGGACTGCCTTTTTTTTTAACAAGTTAATTAATTATCAACTTATTATACCTTATTATACCTTATTATACCTTAACTTGTTATAATTAATAAAAAAATTAAAATACAACCAAACCTTTATTAACCAAAATCAAAAATCCACCACCACCAATAATCAAACTTGTTTAGATGGTTAAAAAAGAAGATATAGAATTATAATTTGGAGGGTTAAGGAAAGAATTATGTTTAGATGAGGGGGATGGTTCAATTCGTGTGTGAGTGTGAGTGGCGGTGGTGAGTGGCAGTGGTGAGTGGTAGAGGGTTATACGGTGAGTGGTGAGTAGCACGGTGGTGGCGGTGGGTTATGTGGTGGTTATGGTGAGTGGCAATACGGTGGTGATGGTGGTCTCTCACAATAATCGTCGGTGGTAGTGGTGGGTTATGTGTTACGTTTTTTTTCCAAGTCTTTAGACCAGATCTGCTTTTTGGTACTTTACAAGCCCCAGCGATATGTCGCCGGGGAAAGTGTTAAAGTTTTGCCGTCTTGCTAATTGGCGGGACAATGAAAATTTTGACACCACGTAACCACAGGAATCCCCGACGACATGTCACCGGCGATTGTTTTTTTCCTAAATTTTTTTTATAGTTATATATTTTATAAATAATAATTATAAACAATAATTATATATTTTATAAAATATATAATTATTATTTATATAAATATTTTTTTAAAAACATTCTGGTTTCTCGATTCTTTCCGGTCCGGTCGGTCCGGATTCTCAGTTCGTTCACCGGGGATTGTGTTTTTGCTAAATACTTTATTTTTATTTTGTATATAGTTATATATTTTATAAATAAAAATTATATAAATAATATGTATAAACAATAATTATATGTTTTATAAAATATATAATTATTATTTATATAAATATTTTTTTATAAAACATTCTGGTTATACATTAGATGTTCAACGGATGAGTCGATATGTTATCGTTGTACATTAGATGTTCAACGGATAAGTCGAGATGTTATGGTTATACATTAGATGTTCAACGGATGAGTCAATATGCTATGGTTATACATTAGATGTTCAACGGATGAGTCGAGATGCTATGGTTATACATTAGATGTTCAACGGATGAGTCGATATGCTATGGTTATACATTATATGTTCAACGGATGAGTCGAGAGGCTATGGTTATACATTAGATGTTCAACGGATGAGTCAAAATGTTATGGTTATACATTAGATGTTCAGCGGATAAGTCAAGATTCTATGGTTATACATTAGATGTTCAACGGATGAGTCGAGATGCTATGGTTATACATTAGATGTTCAACGGATGAGTCGAGATGCTATGGTTATACATTAGATGTTCAACGGATGAGTCGAGATGTTATGGTTATACATTAGATGTTCAACGGATGAGTCGAGATGCTATGTTTATACATTAGATGTTCAGCGGATAAGTCGAGATGCTATGGTTATACATTAGATGTTCAACGAATGATTCAAGATGCTATCCTTATACATTAGATGTTCAACGGATGAGTCGAGATGCTATGGTTATACATTAGATGTTCAACGGATGAGTCGAGATGCTATGGTTATACATTAGATGTTCAACGGATGAGTCGAGATGTTATAGTTATACATTAGATGTTCAACGGATGAGTCAAGATGTTATGGTTATACATTAGATTTTCAACGGATGAGTCGAGATGTGATGTGTGCTTAATCACACATCGTTCTGATAACTATCTTGGACCACCCGGATTTAATCAAGGGAATAATCAGAATCAAAATAACAATCAAGGATATAATCAGGGAAATTTTCAAAATGATCAAAACAGGAATACCCAGAATCAAACCAAAACATAAATAATCAAAACCAAGGGTATAATCAAAATAGAGGCCAGAATTACAATCAAGGCCAGAATTATAACCAGAATTATAATCAAGGAAATAATAATAATCAGGGTTATAATCAGAATCAAGTACAATTTGCTAATCAACCTCAAGATCAATCTACTACACATGATCTATTGAGGCAATTGTTTATCCAAAACCAAAACCAAAGAAGGGACCAAGATGCCACAAATCAACATGTGCAAACTCAGATTGGTAACTTGACTAAGGCTCTCTACGAGAGACCTCAGGGTGCGTTGCCTAGCAACACGATACCTAACCCTCGAGAGGAGATCAAATCAATTACCACACGGAGTGGTATTGTTTTAGCTGGACCTTTCGTTCCTCCTCCTCCTGTTTCTGCTTCTTCTAAGGAGGTGAAACGTGATCCAAATTCGACTACAGACGAGGTACTTACCGAACGTACCACAAGAGGCCCACCTCCGATAGTCCAGCCGTCTCTCGATTCTTCTGAGTTTCCTCATCCTGCTTCTATTTTTTAGATTCTTGAGATTCCTCTTTTTCCTACTTCTAAGATTCCTGAGCTTAATCCTCATCAACCTCCAATTCCTTATCAATCGAGGTTGAATAAGGAAAAGCTTCAAGACAAAACTGATAGTCAAATTCACAGTTTCTTAAAAATGTTTAAGAGGATTTATTTCATTATCAGTTTTTTTGAAGCTTTAGCTCTTATGCTGAAATTTTCTAAGATGCTTAAAGATCTCCTTACTAATAAGGAGAAACTTCTTGAACTGGCAAATAATCCTTTGAATGAGAACTGCTCAGCCGTGCTCCTCAAAAAGTTACCTGAAAAACTTGGAGACACTGGCAGATTTCTCATTCCATGTGATTTTTATGCGCTCGAGTCATGCATGGCCCTAGCCGATCTAGGTGTCAGCATTAACTTGATGCCTTTATCTGTGTGGAAGAAACTATCTCTTCCCGAGCTTGCTCCTACTCGGATGACCCTCGAGCTAGCTACTCGAACTGTTGCTTATCCAGTTGGTATTGCTGAGGATGTCTTCGTCCAAGTAGGAAAGTTCACATTCCGAGCTGACTTTGTTGTAGTCGACTACAACGTCGATCCTCGTGTTCCCCTTTGTAACATTCCGTATTTTCAAGTCATTTACAATACTATTTAATTTCACTATTTATTTTTTTTCTCGTACGCGTTCACTTTTAATTTTAATCGTTAAGCTAAATCGCGTAGACTGAAAATGATCATACAATGTAAACGGGCATTAAACAATTAAATGTTTACATCAAGCAAGTGTTATATGATTATTATGAGGATAATTAATAACTTTGTTCATCTTATTTTTATTGGTTACGTAAAATGCTTACGTTTCACGATAAAATGCGTTTAGGCATACCCGGAAGTTCTAAAACCTATCTACGCCTAAACGAATACCCACGATTATACCCAATACTCAAAATAATCAAAAATTACATCTTATATATATATATATGCCGAAATTTACAAGGTGAGACCAAGACTTTTCATCTTTGTAAATAATATCTAGATATTTAATAAAAGATCTCTTACACCTTTATCAACTTGTTAAGTTAACTTTAACCTAGGGTTAGAAAGTAACCATGGGTTAAGTTAGGGAAATTATATTTTTACTATAAATAGGCATGCATGCATGAGTAAAATTTTCATACTCTTATACTTGAAAATTTCATTTTCTTTCTCTCTTTTATACACTAAAACCCACGGCACAAAACCCTTGCCAAACTAAATCCATACTTTGATTTTCTAAGATTATACAACCCTATACACAACATACTTAAGGTATTCTAAGGTGTTTACAAGCCTTGGATCACCATTTGCAAGTATTAAGAAGAAAAATAAAGATTAGGGTTTTGGGAAACCTAAGCTAGGGTTTATTAGCTTGAAAGCTGGTTTTGGAATGCTAAACACGGGTTTAAGAACTTATTTCTCATCCATACATCATCACTAGGTCCTTTCTAAATCTCATACTTTAATGTTGTGATTTTAATGTATTATATGTTTATTTACGGGCTAAATCACCACTAATGACTTTTTAAATGTGTAAAATGAGTTTTTATTTGAGTTTATCAATTTATACACTTATTCTTCATGTCATAATGGTCCCCTAATACCATGGAAAAGTAAAAATAAAAGTATGTTACCCAATGGATTAAGTAAAACAGTTTAGGTTAAATTATGTTTAATAAGGTTTCTTAAACTTCACATGTGAAAATAATGAAAGTAAAAGGGTTAAACTTGTTACAATGAAATTATAAGGACTAGGGATGATATTGAACCTTATTATAAGTACCACATATGTAAAATATGTTTTTGAGAGTTTTTATAGTAAACTACTAAGTTAATAATACATAAAAACAAGTTTTTATAAAGTTATACACTTAAATACATAGGGGCTGTTTTAATTCGAAACTTAGGCAGTAGCTTTTGATATTTTAGAGTTATAATACGCCTCATGACGATTCCATAATGATAAGAAACTCGAAAAACCGATCTATAACGAAAAAGATACGCTAAAAACGAGTTTACGACTATAAATACTTTTATAAAACTATTTTTATAAAAAGTTACTATTCATTACAGCAACTTTTATTTTAAAACATCTAAAATATGATATAACTTTTGATTACGAGATCGTACACGCAAGAATCGTTAAGAACGGAACTATAACGAGTAAATTACGACATTTTCGATAATTAAAGTTTATAAAAGTAATTTTATAAACTATGAACAGTAAAAATCACTATTCATCAGTGAATTTATCTTTATAAAATATAATACCTCTTTTAATAACAAAAACGTACTCGAAGGAATCACTGAAATCGGGATTAAAACGAATAAGTTATTACGATTACAAGTTTACGCCAATTAAAGCCTAAAACGACAAACGAGCTGTTATGAACAGTAATTTTACTATTCATCACAGAATCTTAAAAACTTGAAAATGTAATATTTTGATCGCTCGTCTTACTACGAAGACGTGGACGTAAGAAACGCGAGCAACAGACTTAAAACGACCAAATTAGGTCATTTTTACGAAAAGTATATTTATAAACGTTTTCACTTTATAAATATTATTTTACTAAAACGATTAGTCGGTGATTATGCTATATAGAATATTGAGTGGTTATCAAAGTGCTATATTACTAGGGAGTTTCATAATGAGGCCTCTTCGGATGGCGTATCGACGATGTTGTTGGATTTACGATTTAAAGTATCCTAACTCCTCGAACGTCATGTCATGACCTCTTTAATTATGATAGCCCGAACGATAGCACGACGTAACTACTATAATATTATAATCATAATGTTATAATTGAATACTCGGTACTTATACGACCTTAATTTAAATAGGTTGCATCAACGTTTTGCGTGACATTTTATCTGTGATTATTGGACTATCAGTACTCAAGGTGAGTTCATAGCCCCCTTTTTACTACTTAATTGTTTTACAAACTCTAAGGGGTGAATTACATTGCTTATTTTACTATTGGACACAAGTGTTTTTCTAAGTGTTTTCAAAGTGTTTTAAACTGTATGCTATCCAGATTACTGCCTGAATATTATTGCCTAAGTTACCACTATTGCCAATTAAGTCCCTACTATATCATGAACCGTCAATTGCTATTGTAGTGAGCGCGAGTGTTGTGGATAGATCTATCGGGACTGACAATCCCCACCTGGAATTTCTGGTCACAAGTTGACCATGGTGCATTTAACATTGAGAATACTTTTAGGTTGTTGGCAAGCATCCTATACATTTGGGGCACAAACTAGTTAAGGCTTCGGGTTCATGAGCTTAGTGCAATAATAAACGTTTTGGACTACTAAATGTGTTTTAGAGTCTATTATTACATCGATCTTGTGGTCCACCAATTTACCAACAAACCTATGATTTCACTCAACCTTTGTGTTGACTTTTAGCATGTAAATTTCAGGTCCTAGGGTATGAAGACTGAAGGGGAGCCGTGGCGGATATCAATGAAGATGGATTCTGTGTTTTATCTAAATTATATGCAACTTTTGTCTTTCATAAAAACTTAAGTCATCTTTTGAGATTTTGTTTAAATGTATGTTGGATGTTTATGACATCAAAAACTTATGGGACCTAATGTATTAACTCTGATGTTTTGCTATAAATGAAATATTATCTTAAAACGTCAATTCTTGGTCATTTCCTATATCTTGTTTGTTGTACTTGAAGTAGCACCCCAATGTTACTATTCCGCTGCTACCTGATTTTGGGGTTGTTACACCCTTATCTTAGGGCGACCTTTCCTGAGGACGGCTCGTGCTCTAGTCGATGTACACGGAGAAGAGCTGATTCTGAGAGCTGATTCTGAGAGCTGGTGATGAGAAACTAATCTTAAAAGATGATAGCACTTCAAAATCTTCTCATAGGCATGAATCAGCCAATATGATTAATTTCATTGACATAACATACGAGGACCATTGTCAGGAAGTGCTTGATATTATTCATCCTTTGAGTGGCAGTTCCACTCCATCTTCTGATCCTATTGTCGCGTCTCTCTCTCTGTCTCTTACTCCCTTCGGGGAAATTGACTTACTTTTGGAGGAGACCGACACATTTCTTTCTCTTGATGATTCAAATTCATCATAAATTGATGATGGTATGTATGATTCTGAGGGGGATATCCTTTTTCTCAAAAATTTATTAAAGGATGAACCCTCAGAAGTTGATGAGTCAGAGATCTACCCTCTTATAGGGGAACCGTTTGATACCTTTTTAATAGGGGACGACGGAATTAAAGTCTATCCTTTTAAGGAAATTGATGATCCCGTTCCAATCCCAAGGGTATCCGAGACACCCCTGGATTCTCTTGACTCTACCTTGGATTTGTATGATACATCATACACTAATCCATTATTTGAGCTTGGTTCTGAATACACTTTGAATTATGATAATCCAATCTTTAATATTCAAAACGAGCATAGTGATGAGCCCAGAACAAAGTCTATAATGGATAAGGTGCACAGTATTGCACAAATCCCACCTCTGTTCGAAGAATTAACCTCTGATATGTCCTCGCTTATCATTCTATCTTGACATTGTTTCTCCTAAGGGTATTTTTAAATCTCTCTCATCTGATTCATTCGAGTTAGGAGACCATAATGTAGTGTTCGATCCTGGGATAATCGCTATTAAGCATCAGATCAAACACTACTTTGGAGGGGACTTCCCTGCTTCGGATGTCCCGATCCTTTATTTCGATCCCCTATGTACAAATCAATTCGGGGAGAGTCAAGCTTAGTGACTCGTTAAAAAACAAGCGCTTTGTGGGTGGCAACCCACGCTTACCCTATTAGTAGTATTAGTACTATATTAGTATAGTAGTATAGTCTAAGGGTGGGGGAGTTCTTCTTCCATTGGTTTGTTTTGTGGGTGCTGTTTTTTGCAGGATTACCCATGATCGAGAAGACCACCGTGCTTGTTTTTAATATCATCCTCATATATTTGGGGAAATCCTTCAATCCTGATCATACATATATTTTTGTTTCCCCTTTCACACTTGGAATTATAAGCATTTGTCTTTTTCATTCATAAGTGTGGGGGTAAAACTCGATATTGTTGAACATTGAGGCCAATTATAATTTCTAAGTATGGAAGGGATTTCTATCGAAATTTAATTATACCTGTACCTGATGTGTCCCACACAATCCCGTTTTGACCACAAAAATATTGTCTTTATTTGTTAATTTTTTTTGTTATTTTAGATTTGTAAATATTAGTAGGAACTAGGCTAGCATTAGGAAGCTTTTGACTCGACCGAGTATTGCACTCTAGTTTTTCCTAGACTAAGCATTTGCAAAACTTTAAAATTTTGCAAAGAACGAAAAATGATAGAGCTAGATATAAATTAGATGCTAAGCGTGGAGTAGTTGGATCTCTTTAGAGCTCATAAAGGTTAATTGTGGCTTTTTACTCCCGCCAGCTTATTAAACCATAAAAATAAAAAAACTTAATAAAAATAGAGTTGTACGTTTTTCTAATTCTTATTTTCTAAGTCCTTTTTAGAACATATCTCTTTATAAGAGTAAGATACATCTCAAGGTTTTGTCAGCGTCATGGGGAAATAGGCTACCGTTTCGGACGGCTCGCTACCGTTGTTGCAAAAGTTGAAAGACCATGGGACTAGAAATCTGGCTACCAAAAATATAATAATAAACCAAAGCCGAAATAAGACCACTGCCTTTGGTCAGTTCGCTCTGATGTGGTAGTCGTTTAAAGGGTGGAGGTAATAATAATAATAATAATAATAATAATAATAATAATAATAATAAGAATTGTGGGCTGATAAAAGTTTACTGCCTCTGGTCGGTTCGCTGCCGATGTGGTATTCTTCAAAAGAAGGCCCATAGTAAGAATAATAATCCGAGACTGATAAAAGTTTACTGACTCTGGTCAGTTCGCTCTGATGTGGTAGTCTTCAAAAAGGTCGAGGAATTCCCGGTCGAAATAAGACCACTGTTTCTGGTCAGTTCGCTCTGATGTGGCAATCGTTTAAAGGACCGTGGTAAAATGTTGCATAAAAAAATAAAAAAAATAAAAAATAAAAATAATAATAAAGCCAGATTTCGAATCCGGGAATATCTAAATAAATCCACCGTCTCTGGACTCGTAGATGAGTTGTTTCGGAGAAAATAAAAAGGATATTCCCATAAACCGTGCAAAATTAAAACCTTGATATGAATTTTGTTTTTATAAAGGATCCTTTTAAAAGGGGCTTTCAAAATAAAAATTATTAAAGCAAAACATCTTTATTTAAATAAAACCTGAATAAGTGATCCCGATTCACACTATATTATATAAATAAAATCCTTATTGGATTTAGGAATAATGGGAGCGAAAAGTTGGCTTATGCCTACACAATTAGCATTTATGAGTAGCGTTAGCATCTAATCTTATATTTAGCTGTGATTTCGTTTTAAGCTTGGTTTAGGAATTCTGAAAATCGAGGATGACGAACTCATATTCTTAAATCCTTTTATTATGTAAATAAATAAATTTTAATTTTCATCAATTAATAAAAAAATCGGTTAAAACGGGGAGACTTCGAATCAAATAATTTTTGAACCCTTTTAATAGACCTTTTCTGTTCTTGTTTGATGTGGGAGGTCATATATTGATAGGGGATAATATTATTTCTTTCCGGGGTTTATCATTTACATTGCGTGTGAGACCAGCAATGGCTTAGTGTGAGGGAATTTGATGTGTGCTTAATCACACATCGTTTTACCTCGTAAAAACACTATTAATCGAACTAATAACACTAAAATTTGGACAATTATTTTGCAAATATGTTTGTAATGTGTTATTGTGTCTTGCAGGTAAAAAGGATTGAAAACAAAGTAAAAACGGTAATTTTCGGGTGACTTTCGACAACTTTTTCACAATTATCAAAGTTTAAATGATCCCGAGAATATTCCTCAAACAATCCATTGGACAGAGGATAAAATTACGAGTCCAACGGTACCGACATTGCTTGATGACCCTTTGTTTTTGGACCGGTCAAAGCCATTTTAGACCCTTACTTATTAATGAACCGGACCTACTGAAAGAAAGGTTAAAACAAAAGGTGTGCACTAGGTTTCTAGTATTTTCTTAGTGGGTCCACGTGCCACGTGGGACATGGTGATTGGCTGGGCTAAATAAATACCTTGCAGAAGTTAGTGGAAGACACGTGGCGTGCCCCGATTGGTGAAGAAAACACCTGAAGCAGGCCTGCAATCCTAGGAGCGGGTCTCAAGATAATTAATGCAAGGAAAAATGACGATCCTACCCTCAGATCTATTACTCCTATTGGTTGGACTCCTGAAATGACGAAAATGCCCCCCTCCACTTTTGGCTATAAATTGAGGAGTGCTTCTGCTGTTTTTGGCATGTAGAAAATTTAGGCAAAGTCTAGTTTTAGTTTAGCTTTTAGAAAACAGCTTTTAGCTTATTAGTAGTATAATTTTTAATTTATTTCTGTTCACAGCTTATTCAGAAGCTTATTGTACGAAGATGTTTGGCTTATTAATGGAAGAATGTTTTGGTTGATTAGCTTATTGATTTGGTTAGCTTATTTCTCTCTTTTTCTCATCTCTTTCTTATTCGGTTTAGCTTAATAAATAAGCTAATTCCGTAGCCATTATTCTGAATCAAATAAGCTAATCTAAATGCGTATTTGATCCGAATCTCAGCATATATAATCAAAATAAGCTTTGGCTTATTTCATTTTCTTTTCTAGTCCTTTATGTAGCTTATACCTCTTTGAAACATTTGGCTTATTTCATTTCACTATTTGTTTAAAGCTTATTTCGATATCGAAAAGAAAACGTGAGTGCTTATCCTCGGCTTATTCATTAAGCTTTGTGTTTCTAGATTTTCGAAAGCTTTTGTTAAGTTTAATGTTTTCGATATAGCTTATTTGGTTTCATTAGTGTTTTGGAACACTTATTGTTCTAGCTTATTATGTTAGATTAATTAAACATGTCCAGGATCAATCTCATGTAATCATAATAATAACATCAAAGAGAACTTACTTGATGATAGAACCGACTGATGATTATGGTTTGATGATGAAGCCATAACGTTAGGGTTCGTCGATTCCAGTAGTAATGTCACAGATCCGATAGATGGATTTATATCAAGTAATTAGTGTTTGATTGAGAGATTTTTCTTAAGTGACAGAATACAGGAAAAGAACCACGATCCCTTTATATATTGTTATGACAGTTATTTCCATCAAATAACTGTCAAATATTAGTTGGGGGTAGATTATGTCATTAAGGCATACTTAAAGGTCTAAATGGTCAAGGCCACATTAATAAAAGGATTATTCTAACATTCTCCCACTTGGCCGTAAGACCATTTAGATGTATACATAAACTTGAGAATTTATATTGGCCAGTTTCAAGTTTATAAGAAATTATCATAATTTCATAATAGCAACAAAGCAAAAAGATACAACCACACGTGTCGCGTTTGACACGGGACCCCCATCCATTATAACATTGGTACTAATCTGAAATATATGTTTTCAGTAAGCCAAAATGACAATGAAATAATATGGTATATATACGTTTGTCTATAATGAAACATCAGTGTACATAGTTCAAAGTAAATATAGACAGACCAGACATTATAGTAAAGGATATTATCTTAAAGCGCTTGTTTTGAAATTAAACTTTATCATGAAATAGTGCACTAAATACAACGTTATGTAAGGTCTTGACAAAAACCCATTTTGGCAATATGGCCTTGAAATACTTTGGGTAGTAGACCTTTAGTTAGCGGATTCGCAAGCATTTCATGAGTTCTAATGTGCTCGATACTTATACGTTGTTCCTCCACTCTTTCACGTACGAATAAGTACTTTGTATCGAGGTATAAACCAGCTCCAGTTGAACTATTACTGTTCGAGAAGCTCACGGCTGCGCTATTATCGCAGTAAATCTTCAATGGCCTTGAAATGGAGTTAATAATTTTGAGTCCAGTGATTAAATTCCTCAACAACATTGCATGGCATGTCGCATTATAAACCGAGACATATTCAGCCATCATCGTTGATGTTGTTGTTAGCACTTGTTTTTTACTCTTCCAAGAAATAGGCCCACCTGACAGCATGAAAATATATCCCGAAGTTGATCTACTAGTGTCTTTGCATTTAGCAAAGTCTGAATCCGAGTATCCAATAACTTCAAGGTTGTCGGATCTAGTATAAGTTAGTTTGTACTATTTGGTTCCTTGTAAATATCGCAATACTTTCTTAGTAGCTTTCCAGTGAAGTAGGCCAGGATTAGATTGAAACCTGCCTAACATGCCGCATATATAAGCGATATCGGGTCGAGTACAAACTTGAGCATACGTTAATCTTCCTACTACGGAAGCATAAGGAATTCGCTTCATTTCCTCATATTCAACCTCAGTTTTCGGACATTGATGCGACCCGAAAACATCACTCTTAATTACGGGAGCGACTGTGGGAGAGCAATGTTGCATATTGAACCTATTGAGTGTGTGTTAAATATATGCCTTTTGGGATAATCCTAATCTCCCATTGGCTCAATCTCGATGAATTTCAATTCTAATAACATACGAAGCTTCACCAAGATCTTTCATGTCAAAGTTTCTAGATAGAAAACGTTTTAACTCATGCAACAAATCAATATTATTACTTGCTAAAAGGATATCATCAACATAAAGCACAAGTATAATAAAGTTGCTCCCACTCATCTTGAGGTATATGCACTGATATACCCGATTCTTGATGAAGTTGTGTTTCTTCATTACTTCATCGAATTTTAAATACCATTGACGAGATGCTTGCTTAATCCCATAAATAGATTTCTTGAGTTTACAAACTAGATGTTCTTGGCCTTTAGATTTAAAACCTTGTGGTTGGGCCATGTACACATCTTCATGTAAATCTCCATTAAGAAATGCCGTTTTGACGCCAATTTGATGTAACTCTAAGTCAAAATGAGCTACAAGGGCCATTACGATCCTTAGAGAATCTTTTTTCGATACAGGAGAAAATGTTTCTTTATAATCAACGCCCTCCTTTTGAGTATACCCTTTCGCAACTAAACGAGCTTTGTATCGCTCAATATTTCCATTTGGGTTAAGTTTGGTCTTGAAGACCCACTTGCATTCAACGAGTTTTGCACCCTTTGGTAATTCAGCAAGTTCCCACTTGGATGGCATCCACAAAGGATTCAGGGTCATTGCATTTCCCTAAGTCAAAATCAGCCTCATTCAAATAGGTATAGTAATCGTCAAAGTTTGTGGGCTGCCTATTTTGTTGCGACCTGCGCAACTGATGTTGAGTTTCTTGTGGTTCAACATTAATTTCAGTGTTAGGTTCGTTTTTCTTGACATTATTTGGATGATCTTGAGCAACTAAGTGATCATTCGAGGTGTCAAGTGGCGTGCTAATCGGGATGGGCACATGAATTATAGGTGTCTCATCCCGAGCCTCTTATAGTTCAATTCTTCTAAATGAACCGCTCCCACTGTTGTTAGCAGTTTTAAGAAACTCTGCATGACGTGTCTCGATAATTCTGGTACTATAAGACGAGCAGTAAAATCGGTAACCCTTTGATCGTTCTGGGTACCCGATGAAAAAGTAACTAATGGTTTTTAAGTCTAATTTTTATGATTGAGGATTGTATAACTTAGCTTCGGCTGGACATCCCCAAACCCGCAAATATCATAAGCTGGGTTTCCGTCCTGTCCAAATTTCATATGGTGTTTTTAGAACAGATTTAGAGGGAACTCTGTTAAGGATGTAGACAACCGTTTTCAAATGCCTCAGTCTAAAGAAATTCAGGAAGGTTTGAATTTGCTAACATACTACGAACCATATCCATAAGGGTGCGGTTTCTCCTCTTAGCTACACCATTTTACTGAAGGGTACCCGACATGGTATATTGGTTAATAATCCTATGATTTTTATAAAATTCAAAGAAAGATCTGGGAGCTTGACCAACATCCGTATGTCTACCATAATATTCACCTCCCCTATCCGATCTCAC
>BQNB010029231.1:0-12640 GCA_026074375.1 Tanacetum coccineum | reverse complement strand
TTCTTAGTTACCTTTGTGATTTTTCAAAAAGTTAGACGAAATTGACCTGGTTCATGATAAACGATGGCTGATAGATTTTTTACGGATGAAGCAAGAATTTCTTAGGTTCCGAGAGGCTAGGACTTTCTTATGATGGATGGGGTCTCACTCAACGCATGTTTGGGTCAAAACTACTAGAAGTAGTTGTCAAATTTGGTTAATATAGCGAACTAGAAGGTACCATGTACCCAAAAATAAAAACCTTTGATCAGTTATTGACCCAGATTGGCCCATTTTTTATAAATTCTTGCGTTGATATATATATATACCAATATTTTACTATGTGATTAGTGTCTTGAATTTATAGTGGCTACTTTTATAAATGATTTAATAGAAAAAAGGCAATAGAATTTGATTTAACTAATTGTTAATTACCTAATGATGGACACGGGTCACCATTCGGTTGACCCACAAATGGGTTAATCCGCAAAAAATATAGATGAATGAGAACATCGTGTATTGAAATATTTTTAAATGAAAACACCAAGCTATATAAAATTATACAGCTTCACCTAATCTACTATGTGTTCTAAACTAAAAAAAACTACTACTCCGCTATACAGCCAAAATCTGAGAAAGAAGACAACTTCTCGTCCCTAAAACTATGAAACGTGTAATTGGTTGCTGAGATGGACAAAAGCTTATTCACGGCATAGAATGGTAAGTCCACCCATTGGATGGTTGAACCCAAATTCATCTTCTGATCTACGTAACAAATCTTGGAACAAGGGTTGATCCAAGTAAGATAAAGGAACAACGAACCGTTTCTTTTGAACTTCTCCAACGTACACCGCCAAATATCCTTTCGGAATGTCTCGTTGGTTCTTGTTGTTCAGTTTAATTAGTTGTTTTGCATTGGAAACTATTGACTGCAAGCGAAAGACACCCATATTTATGGAGGGAAAAGAAGATTGTTTTCTAGAGAAGAAAGTGATACTAGTAGTTTACAAGATTGGAAGGTGTAGTTTGATGAAGATCTCAAGTGGCAGACTCGTATTTATAGTGTATACTTGTGGATAGCAACCTAAATGGAAATTCTAAAAGGCACATGGTTTGTATAAGGTCGCCCTACTTCTCGTGAAACTTCACATGGGTCTGTTTAGTAGAGTAGACATATCAAAATATTTTTTTGTGATCTATATTTTTAATCAATATATAAAAGAACTCGGCCTACTGGTTTCTGTTAGGTCATGATCTTGACAATGGCGCAACAGTTTGGACCTACATTTGTTCTCAGTACAGCGAGAATGCACACCACTTGTATCTGTTGACCCTTTTTTTATTATGTTTAAACAGGTTTTATTTTGGAAGGTAAGTTTATTTAAGTAGTTTGCAGAGATGGAAGGTGTGGTTCAGATATAAGAGTATTGGTACTGCAAAGCTCATTGTATGGGAAAAATTATATATCATTGATATAAATTATAAAACACTTTAACGACACCTGAAATTGCTCTAATCTATATGATATGGCCAGGCATTAAGTGCATGTCTTTAAAATATCATCACTACCAAAAGGTATTGATGATGAAACAGTTGGCTGTAATATTTGGTCACATGCCATGTTGGAGAGCTGATATCATAATTTGAAACCTATGTAGGTCCAAAGTGTCGCGTTATATTCCTGATTATGACCATTAGGCTAATTTTTTTATACAAATTGATTGAAATATATAGATATGAAAAAATACTTTGTATGTCGATTTACTAAACAAACCCATGTGAACATGACTTGAGGTAGGTCCTTATACGAACCGTATGCCTATTAACATTTATATTTCAGTAGCTTGCTGCAAGTATAGACACATTATAAATATAAGCCTGATGTTTGAGACCTCCATCAAACTAAACCTGCCAATTCACATATTCTCTATAAACCAGACTTCTTAACATGGGTGCTTTCCGATTCCAGTCATTAGTTTCTAACGCAAAACAACTTATTAAATTGAACAACAAGCATCAAAGAGACGTTCCTAAAGGATACTTGGCTGTATATGTGGGAGAAGATCAAAGGAAACGGTTTGTGGTTCCTTTATCTTACTTGGATCAACCCTTGTTCCAAGAGTTGCTCCGGAGATCAGAGGAAGACTTTGGGTTTAACCATCCGATGGGAGGACTTACCATTCCTTGCCATGAAGAAGCTTTTGTCCATCTTACTAACCAATTACACATTTTATAGATTCAGGACGAGAAACAATCATCTCCTACAGAGATAGGATGTTAAGGAGTAGTGCTTTTTTGTTTTTAGAACATAGATGGTACAATAGGTGATGTTGTAAAAAGGGCTAGTCCAATTTTGGGATAATTGCATAAAAAAAAAAAAAAAAAAATAATAAAAAAAAAAATTAGTTTGTTAGTGTATATATCTTTCCATACAAGATGTTCTCATTCATCTAATGAATAACTGCCTCAGTTGTGACACGTTAATCTTAAAGCGTGTTTGACCATATAGCTAGCTATTAAGTCAAGAAACATTTTACAGTAATTGATTGCTATAGATGAGAAAGATTATATTTCAAAAGAAAGGGGCCAATTTTGGTACTTCACTTTTGTACAGAAAATGTGTGAGTTATTATAGTATTTCTGTAATCTATATCTTGTCTAAAACATTACTTTAAAACAAATAAAAGAAGTGTTTGAAAATCACTTTGTTCTAATATGTACAAAGTTGTTGTAGTTTTGACCCAAAATGTGTTGAGCCAAATACTTTAGTCGTTCGGAAACATACTTGGCCATTTCAATTATGTACATAATCCCATAAATCATGGGCCATAAAGGTGGTAAGGATATATCAAATTTTATTAAAAAGATATAATTCCACAAGTTTAATTTTATGATTTCTTTGGTTTTCTCCTATGAGTATCGAGTTAACAAAATTCTTAGTTAGCTTAGTGATTTTTCAAAAAGTTAGACGAAATTAACCTGGTTCATGATAAACGAGGGCTGATAGATTTTTTACTGACGAAGCATGAATTTCTTAGGTTCCCGAGAGTGTAGGACTTCTTATGATGGATGGGGGTCTCACTCGAGCATGTTGGGTCAAAACTATAGAAGTACGTTGTCAAATTTGGTAAATATAGAACATAGAAGGTTCATGTTACAAAACAAAAAACTTTTGAAAACTTTTTTTCTGAACGGCGATTTATTTTAAACACTCGCAAGGAGCTAGATTAAACAACGATAAAATATGGGTTATTAAGCAATCGTCTCCACTTGAACCGAGCCTTTACTCTGAATTTACACCAATAAAAAAAACTAGAAACTAAATTATCAAATATCAGCGCCTTTTCATGTACCCAAAAACAAAAACCTTTGATCAACTATTGAATCGTTTGACCCAGATTGACCCATTTTTTATAAATTCTTGCATTGATATATATATACCAATCTTTTACTATGTGATTAGTGTCTTGAATTTATAGTGGCTACTTTTATAAATGGTTTAATAGAAAAAAGGCATTAGAATTTGATTTACCTAATTATTACTATTACCAATGGATGGCCACGGCCGTCACCTTTCAGTTGACCACAAATGGATTAATACCGCAAAAAATATAGTGAATGGAAACATCGTTTATTTCAAATATTTTTAAATGAAAACACCAAGCTATATAAAATTATACAGCTTCACCTAATCTACTCTGTGTTCTAAAGTAAAAAAACTATTACTGCGCTATACAGCCAAAATCTGAGAAAGAAGACAAGTTCTCGTCCCTAAACTATGAAACGTGTAATTGGTTGCTGAGATGGACAAAAGCTTCTTCACGGCATAGAATGGTAAGTCCACCCATTGGATGGTTGAACCCAAATTCATCTTCTGATCTACGTAACAAATCTTGGAACAAGGGTTGATCAAGTAAGGATAAAAGGAACACGAACCTTTTCTTTGTACTTCTCAAGTTCCCGCCAAATATCCTTTCGGAATGTCTCGTTGGTTCTTGTTGTTCAGTTTAATTAGTTGTTTTGCATTGGAAACTATTGACTGCAAGCGAAAGACACCCATATTTATGGGTGAGGGAAAGAAGATGTTTCTAGAGAACTAGAGAGATGAAAAGTAGTACTATAGTTACAAGATTGGAAGGTGATGTTTGATGAAGATCATCAAGTGGCTGACTCGTATTCTATAGTGTTATACTTGTGGATAGCCGCCTAAATGGAAAATTCTTAAAAGGCACCTATGGTTTTGTTTTAAGGTCGCCCTTCGTCTCGTGAAAACTTCACTGCGGTCTGTTTAGTTAGAGTAGCCATAAATCAAATACAAATTTTTTGTTGATCATATTTTTAATCTATATATAAAAGAAACTAGGCTACTGGTTTTGTTTTAGGTCATGATTTGACAATGGCGCAACAGTTTTGACCTACATTTGTTCTCAGTACAGCGAGAATGCACACCACTTGTATCTGTTGACCCTTTTTTATTATGTTTAAACAGGTTTTATTTTGGAAGGTAAGTTTATTTAAGTAGTTTGCAGAGATGGAAGGTGTGGTTCAGATATAAGAGTAATGGTACTGCAAAGGCTCATTGTTTGGAAAAATAGTATATCATTGATATAAAATTATAAAAACACTTTATCGACACATGAAATTGCTCTAATCTATATGATATTGGCTAGGCATTCGTACATGTCTTTTAATTATCATCACTACCAAAAGGTACTGATGATTGGGAAACAGTTGGCGAATATTTTGGTCACATGCCATGTTGGAGAGCTGATATCATAATTTGAACTATGTAGGTCCAAAGTGTCGCGTTATATTCCTGATTATGACCATTAGGCTAATTTTTTATACAAACTTGATTGCGTAAATATATAGATATGAAAAAATATTTTGTATGTCGATTTACTAAACAAACCCATGTGAACATGGACTTGGTATGGTCTTATAGAACGTATGCCTATTAAAATGTTATTTCATAGCTTGCGCAGTTAGGACAATTATAAATATAAGCCAGATGTTTGAGACCTCCATCAAACTAAACCTGCCAATTCATATATTCTCTATAAACCAGACTTCTTAACATGGGTGCTTTCCGATTCCAGACATTAGTTTCTAACGCAAAACAACTAATTAAATTGAACAGCAAGCATCAAAGAGACGTTCCTAAAGGATACTTGGCTGTATATGTGGGAGAAGATCAAAGGAAACGGTTTGTGGTTCCTTTATCTTACTTGGATCAACCCTTGTTCCAAGAGTTGCTCCGGAGATCAGAGGAAGACTTTGGGTTTAACCATCCGATGGGAGGACTTACCATTCCTTGCCATGAAGAAGCTTTTGTCCATCTTACTAAACAATTACACATTTTATAGATTCAGGACGAGAAACAATCATCTCTCAGAGATAGGATGTCAAGGAGTAGTGCCTTTTTTGTTTTATAGAACATAGATGGTACAATAGGTGATGTTGTAAAAAGGGCTAGTCCAATTTTGGGATGAGTCTATTCATTGAAAATTATAGTTGTGTTAGTGTAATATTTTCCATACAAGATGTTCCTCTTTCATCTAATGAATCAACGGCCTAGTTGTGACAGTTCATCTTTAAAGCGTGTTTGACCATAGCTAGCTATTAAGTCAAGAAACATTTTACAGTAATTGATTGCTATAGATGAGAAAGATTATATTTCAAAAGAAAGGGGCCAATTTTGGTACTTCACTTTTGTACAGAAAATGTGTGAGTTATTATAGTATTTCTGGTTTCTATTTATGTCTAAAATCCTTACATTTTATACTAATAAAAGAATGTGTTTTGAAAATCACTTTGTTCTCATATTGTACAAAGTTGTTGTAGTTTGGTACAAACTTTGTAGTTAGCAAATACTTGTAGCCGTTCGGAAAAACATACTTGGCCATTTCAATTATGTACATAATCCCATAAATCATGGGCCATAAAGGTGGTAAGGATATATCAAATTTTATTAAAAAGATATAATTCCACAAGTTTAATTTTATGATTTCTTTGGTTTTCTCCTATGAGTATCGAGTTAACAAAATTCTTAGTTAGCTTTGTGATTTTTCAAAAAGTTAGACGAAATTAACCTGGTTCATGATAAACGATGGCTGATAGATTTTTTACGGACGAAGCATGAATTTCTTAGCTTCCGAGAGGCTAGGACTTTTATATGGGATGGGGTCTCGCTCGACGCAATGTCATGTTTGGGTCAAAACTACTAGAAGTAGTTGTCAAATTTGGTAAATATAGCGAACTAGAAGGTACCATGTACCCAAAAACAAAAACCTTTGATCAACTATTGACACGTTTGACCCATATTGACCCATTTTTTATAAATTCTTGCGTTGATATATATATACCAATCTTTTACTATGTGATTAGTGTCTTGAATTTATAGTGGCTACTTTTATAAATGGTTTAATAGAAAAAAGGCATCAGAATTTGATTTACCTAATTATTACTAATTACCTAATGATGGACACGGGTCACCATTCAGTTGACCCACAAATGGATTTATCCGCAAAAAATATAGATGAATGAGAACATCGTGTATTCAAATATTTATAATGAAACATCAGCTATATAAATTTTACAGCTTCACCAAATCTACTCTGTGGTTCTAAAGTTAAAAAAAACTACTACTCGCTTTATACAGCCAAAATCTGAGAAAGAAGACAACTTCTCGTCCCTAAACTATGAATACGTTGTAATGGTTTGCTGAGATGGACCAAAAGCTTCTTCACGGCATAGAATGTAAGTCCACCCCATTGGATGGTTGAACCCCAAATTCCTCTTTTGATCTACGTAAAATCTTGGAAAAGGGTTGATCAAGTAAGATAAAGGAAAAACGCTAAAACGTTTCTTTTGAAATCTCAAAAGTACAACGCCAAATATCTTTCGGAATGTCTGTTGGTTCTTGTTGGTCAGTTTAACTGTAGTTGTTTTGCATTGGAAAAACTAATGACTGCAAGCGAACGGACACCATATTTATGGAGGGAAAAAGGAAGATTGTTTGTAGAGAAGGAAAGTGATACTAGTAGTTCACATGATTGGGAAGGTGTGTTTGATGAAGATCTCTTGTGTGGAGACTTCGTATTTTATAGTGTATACTTGTGGATAGCAACCTAAATGGAAATTCTAAAAGGCACATGGTTTGTATAAGGTCGCCCTACTTCTCGTGAAACTTCACATGGGTCTGTTTAGTAGAGTAGACATATCAAAATATTTTTTTGTGATCTATATTTTTAATCAATATATAAAAGAACTCGGCCTACTGGTTTCTGTTTAGGTCATTGATCTGACAAAGGGCAAACGTTGGGACCTACATTTGTTCTCAGTACAGCGAGAATGCACACCACTTGTATATGTTGACCCTATTTTTATTATGTTTAAACAAGTTTTATTTTGGAAGGTAAGTTTATATAAGTAGTTTGCCGAGATGGAAGATGTGGTTCAGATATAAGAGTATTGGTACTGCAAAGCTCATTGTATGGGAAAAATTATATATCATTGATATAAATTATAAAAACACTTATACGACACTGAAATGTCTAATCTATATTTGATATGGCCAGGCATTAAGTGCCCATGTCTTTGACAATATCATCACTACCAAAAGGTATTGATGATGAAACAGTTGGCTGTAATATTTGGTCACATGCCATGTTGATATCATAATTTGAAACCTATGTAGGTCCAAAGTGTCGCGTTATAGTCCTGATTATGACCATTAGGCTAATTTTTTTATACAAATTGATTGAAATATATAGATATGAAAAAATACTTTGTATGTCGATTTACTAAACAAACCCATGTGAACATGACTTGAGGTAGGTCCTTATACGAACCGTATGCCTATTAACATTTATATTTCAGTAGCTTGCTGCAAGTATAGACACATTATAAATATAAGCCTATGTTTGAGACCTCCATCAAACTAAACCTGCCAATTCACATATTCTCTATAAACCAGACTTCTTAACATGGGTGCTTTCCGATTCCAGTCATTAGTTTCTAACGCAAAACAACTAATTAAATTGAACAGCAAGCATCAAAGAGACGTTCCTAAAGGATACTTGGCTGTATATGTGGGAGAAGATCAAAGGAAACGGTTTGTGGTTCCTTTATCTTACTTGGATCAACCCTTGTTCCAAGAGTTGCTCCGGAGATCAGAGGAAGACTTTGGGTTTAACCATCCGATGGGAGGACTTACCATTCCTTGCCATGAAGAAGCTTTTGTCCATCTTACTAACCAATTACACATTTTATAGATTCAGGACGAGGAAAACAAACATTCCAACAGAGTATTAGGATGTTAAGGAGTTGTGCTTTTTTGGTTTTTTAGAACATAGATAGTTACAATAGGTGATGTTGTTAAAAAGCTAGTCCACTTTTGGGATAATGATAATTGCATAAAAATTAGTTTGTTAGTGTATATATCTTTCCATACAAGATGTTCTCATTCATCTAATGAATAAACTGCCTCAGTTGTGACACGTTAATCTTAAAGCGTGTTTGACCATATAGCTAGCTATTAAGTCAAGAAACATTTTACAGTAATTGATTGCTATAGATGAGAAAGATTATATTTCAAAAGAAAGGGGCCAATTTTGGTCCAACGGGACATCAACAGTTGTTAAAAGTGTATTTTTATAGATACATATACCTTATACTTCACTTTTGTACAGAAAATGTGTGAGTTATTATAGTATTTCTGTAATCTATATCTTGTCTAAAACATTACTTTAAAACAAATAAAAGAAGTGTTTGAAAATCACTTTGTTCTAATATGTACAAAGTTGTTGTAGTTTTGACCCAAACATGTGTTGAGCCAAATACTTTAGTCGTTCGGAAACATACTTGGCCATTTCAATTATGTACATAATCCCATAAATCATGGGCCATAAAGGTGGTAAGGATATATCAAATTTTATTAAAAAGATATAATTCCACAAGTTTAATTTTATGATTTCTTTGGTTTTCTCCTATGAGTATCGAGTTAACAAAATTCTTAGTTAGCTTTGTGATTTTTCAAAAAGTTAGACGAAATTAACCTGGTTCATGATAAACGATGGCTGATAGATTTTTTACGGACGAAGCATGAATTTCTTAGGTTCCGAGAGGCTAGGACTTTCTTATGATGGATGGGGTCTCACTCGACGCATGTTTGGGTCAAAACTACTAGAAGTAGTTGTCAAATTTGGTAAATATAGCAAACTAGAAGGTACCATGTACCCAAAAACAAAAACCTTTGATCAACTATTGACCCGTTTGACCCAGATTGACCCATTTTTATAAAATCTTGCGTTGATATATATATACCAATCTTTTACTATGTGATTAGTGTCTTGGTATACGTTTGTGCTACCGATCTCCCACTTGATAGTTCACATTATTCCCCTTCTAAGTATGATATTGGGCTTACTGATTTGTGTTACCGTTCTCCCACTTGATAGTTCACATTATTCAATGCGAAACGTCAAAATTATGATTAATTTTTAAAATTATGATTATTTTTATAAAAAAATATGACTAATTTCACTGCGGAAACGTAATTCCATGCATTATGTGGAATAATCTTGCAACAAAACTTCATGACTATATTAAGGACTACTAGAACTACGGTCATAGTTTTGTTAATCGTGTTTATATCTAAGGTCACGTTCGTGCTAAGGTTACGTTCATGCTAAGGTCACGAGTTGTTAATACGTGATAAGGTCACGCTCTTGTTTTGTTGTATACGTTAATGTTTTGTTTTGTTTTATTTCCTCTTTTTCTAGTTTACTACTCCAGTCCGAGCTTTCGCGATTTCGCCGCTCGGACAGCGGGGGAGTATTAGAGGCTAAATAAGCCCAAGCCCGGTTTGTAGGTTTTGGGTATTAGGGTTTCACTATTATAAATAGTGGTTGAGAATAAAGTTATACCTACGGGGTTTATCATTATCTAACAGTTTTGACCTAAACATGTGTTGAGCCAAATACTTTAGTCGTTCGGAAACATACTTGGCCATTTCAATTATGTTCATAATCCCATAAATCATGGGCCATAAAGGTGGTAAGGATATATCAAATTGTATTAAAAAGATATAATTCCACAAGTTTAATTTTATGATTTCTTTGGTTTTCTTGTAACACCCTCAAATTGGGTCGCAGCGGAATAATGTCCGGGAGCGTTACTTCATGAGTACATTGCACAAGATATATGAGAGAACGACCTCTAAATGAGTCGTTTGAAAAGTAATCTCGTTGATTTTCTTAAAATTGAACTTGATATATCATTGGTCCCAAAGTTTGCATCACAATGAAAAGCATGAAATAATACAACGAGATTTGATTTGTAGAAATCCATGAATGTATTCATGAAAAGTCTAGACTCCAATGCACATCAGATAAGCCAAGCATCTAATTCACCTGAGAAATACATGCTTAAAAGTGTCAACATAAAGTTGGTGACTTCATAAGTTTGTTTAAGTATAAATATTGAACAAAAGATTTGCAAAGTGTGTATACCATTTCAACCCTTATAATAGTCACAAAAATGTACGTATGAAAGTTGGACCGCAATTGTTCAAAATATGTATGATATTTGAAAATATCACGAAATGTTTCAAGTATGTATTGCCAAATGAGTGATTACGATTACTCTAAATTCATAAAACTGAGACTCAGACTTGTATGCCACTGTATTCAAGGCACCGTAAATGTTCATGTTCATGTAAATGTCGTTCTTTGCTTTGACATGTTATAACGTTCGTTGGCTCGGTAATGTCGACACCAGTGATATAGCTAATCACCCGAACGGGGCTGTCACACCCGAATAGATCTATTTTATAACATTCGCGTCTACCAACTTTTAGTTAACAGTTCAATCCGCGTAAGCTAATCCGTAATCATTTGAGTGAAAGTCAAGTACGTGTTTGCTTCCAAAAATGAAATCAAGTATTGTATCTCATCGTGAGATATGTAAATGTGTATGTAAATCAATTTGTAAACTGTAAATGAACATGTAATGAGTTTGAATCAACCATGTAAATGAATTTGTAAACAAGCATGTTCTCACCCCAAAAATATATGTAAAACAAGTAAAACATGGGGCTATAAACTCACCTCGATGTAAAAGCAAGATAATATCAAATAAGTGAACCCATCACAAGAATGATCGAATGCAACCTAATTAATTATAGGTCGTATAAGTATAATGTGTTTAATAAAATGCGGCATCACAAGTTATAGCGTTACATCACCACCTAATACTCTTTGATCAATTAAAAGAATGAAACAATATTTAAATCGCATTTGTTAAATAATAACCATGTATTTGTACTTTTATAATCGTATAATGGTTCAATCGTCTTTGTAAAATAATATTTATAAAGTTAGAGTAAATTGCAAAAATCGTCCCTAAGGTTTTGCCAAATTGCATGTTTCGTCCCAAATAGTTTGAAATTGCATAGATAGTCCCTAAGGTTTTGCCAAATTGCATGTTTCGCCCCTAAGGCTTTACATAATGCGGCATCACAAGTTATAGTGTTACATCACCACCTAAAACTCTTTGTTTAGTTTTAAAAATGAAACGATGTTTAAATCGCATTTTATAGATAATAACCATGTATTTGTTCTCGTATAATCGTATAAATAGTTCAATCGTCTTTGTAAAATAATATTTATAAGGATAAAAACATGTATAAATATTATATAAGTGTTTCTAAAATGTTTCGTAAATTTTTTATTAAAAACGAACCAACACTATTCATGTCATAAAATAGTGCACAAGTATAAAAATAGTGTGTATCTTTCTCGTTTTAACTTTGTTTTGTACGTTCTTTATGTCCACGGTTTTGTATTAAGAAAATCTATCAAAATATTAAATTTATAATATTTTTATTACTGATGAACAGTAACTTTTTAGTGTTTATAAAATATATAAAACTATTTTTATATATTTAGTTATCGTAATCTCGTAAAAGTCATATCTTACTCATTTTAATTCCGTTTTTAGTGATTCTTTCGAGCGCGTCTTCATGATTAAAAGTTATATCTAAATAAAATATTTTCCAAAAAGTTTCTGTAATAAACAGTAATTTATTTTTATAAAAGTATTTATTATTGTAAACTTGCAAATGACGTAACTTTTTCGTTATAGCTCGGATTTTTGAGTTCTTTATATGCCTACGATCGTATTGAAAAGTACTATTTTAATAAAATATAAAATAAATGTTTTATTGTTTGAATTTTGATCAGAAGGTTGGATGATTTTTATAAAGTTTTATAAACTCTTTTTAGAAGTTTTAACTTAAATAAAATGGCTACAAGTCCTCTACAATATTTCCTACTACAAATCATATATATTTTAAGTCCTCTAGTCCATCATTTGTCCAAGTAATGTCCATGATAATCTCTTTACATATATATAACTTTGTATTTAAACTTTCACAAGTAAATCATCCATGAACTTTTTAAGTTAAACCATAACCATAATAGGTGTGTTCTTTGTATTTTAACCACATAGGTGTGAATATCATATATGTACATTTTATTTTGTAACTCATGAAAACATAAACCTAAGTGGTGATTAACAACATAACTTGAATACAAAATATGAAAGTAAAGTATTGAAAAGATTAAGGTTTAGGAGATCTTAGGCAAGAGTAGGATGA